>JAUMHH010099424.1:0-21705 GCA_032359455.1 Chlamys rubida
TTAGCAAAGACGTCAGGAGATATGTTTTTGGATGTAGAGAAAACTGATTCAAATTGTTTATTGAGTAGGTTTGCTTTTGAATAGGAATCTGAAATGAGCTTGCCATCCTCTTTTAGATGGGGATACCTGTGAAGTCTGTTTTCTTATGTTTTATGTAGGTCCAGAATTTTTTCATACATGTGAAAGTTCCATTGACCGAAGTCTCATCTGGAGTAACTATGTTTTCTATATATTTCCAATACTCCTGCCGAATCTTTTTTTGGGTGGAATGTTTCAGTTCTTTATATTTCTTTGTAAGATCTTTATCACCAGACTTCCTAGATTTTTTAAATAATCTGTTGCGTTTACTAATCAGATGTTTAATTTCATGAGATATCCAGGGTTGGCTTTCTTTTGGTTTTAATCATTTGTGTGGTATATGCATATTTACCAAAGAGTTCAAAAATGACTTGAAATCACACCAGATGGTATTGGTATCAGAAATATGCTCCTTATTAGAAGATTGAAGCTTAAGATAAAAAGATTCTAACTCATTCTTCATAGATTCCCAAGTTAGCTTTTTTATATAATGGAATTTGTCTTGGTTTTTGTTTTTGCTTTAAAGTAGAAGCTAGGAACACAAACACAATGTCATGATCCGAAATGCCAGGAATAACTTCAATACGAGGGACTAAGCTAGGATGGTTGGTGATGATAATTAGGTCCAAGATGTTATTGTTTCGTGTGGGCTTTTCTACCAGTTGGGTTAGACCTGCATCATCAAGCCTCAAGGGCTACATCATCGATGTTGTTGTTCTCAACCAGTCGCATATCATAATCATTGATCTCTATTCAAAACAAGACTTATCACCATCTATTTTCACGCTTTTGAGAGGATGAATAAAGTAACATACATGTTGGTCTTTCGTCAGTAAACAAATCTATGGTCAGATCCCCAAGAGATGTTTCCAAAACTACAGCCATTTCGCCTGCTTCTCATCAGCTCACGTTTTGAAACCGGTCGACTCTTGTCAAATGGAGGTAGAAAAGTGCGGAGATATTGTAAAATCAAAGTAGGAGACGGACAAGGAACTATACGGATTTGTGTTTGAAGTCGGTTCCCCTTTATTTATCAGTAAATGTATGAGAGACATACATGTAGTTTCATGAACTCCAACCCTTCGTGCTTTTAACCACAAAAAAGTATGGATAGAGCGTCTGTCTAAGAGTTTGGAAGGCCCGGGGTTTGAATCCAGGAACCGTATTCATAAACCTTTTTTTATTCTGTGTGCTCAAACCAGTTTATTGAACTCACTTTAATCATGTAAAACAATTAAAAAGTAAATCGTAAACATTGAAAACAGTATTCGGGTGTAAATCTCTTGTAACCCCTTTTTTTAGGCTTTTAAAAATAAGCACAAATTCCATGCTTCAGCATGAGAACGATTTCATGATTAACGTACAGGCCCTGGCCCAGGAATCATGAAACGGACTTAAGTCTAAGCCTGGATGTAACTTCAAGTTTTTTTCACTTAAGTCCAAAACAGACTTAGATTGGGAATCATGAAAAGTCTAAATTTCTTACTTAAACGCTAGGACTGCTACAGGACAGATCGACTACAGTGTGCAACATCAGTTTTGATAAAACAGACTTTTGAAATGATATCCAAATAAATATAGCGTCGCACGGCACGTAAATCAGGAAAGTTTTGTTTTGGTAATCATTCTTACCTTTAAATTGTCCATGTAACGATATTCAGCAGCAAATAAAGCTTATATACAGTAAAATTGTCATAGAAATATCATCAAATGCAAACTGCATACATACAATTACTTCTTTGCATTGCATGAGCTTTTCTTGGGCCGTTACTGCCCCGTTTAGGGTACAGTGACGGTAAAGTCTGTTTTATGATACCGAGGCCATTCATTTCTCTTCTCCTGTTAAATATTGTCTGTGACTAATCCGTGGTTTAAGTATAGGGTGAATGCTTTGCAATTAAGGGAATACGTCACGAACCTGGGTCTTAAAGAGGGATGTTAGGAGGGAGGAATGTTGCGGAACTAGACTTGGTCCATCGTCGCTGAAATGTTAGAGCGTCCGTCTGGAGTTTGGAAGTCCCGGGTTCGAATCCTGTCTGGACGTACATTTCTCCTCTTCTTTTACAGTAATGTAGCGAACCAGGCAGCTCAGTTGTTAGAGCGTCCGTCTAGAATTCGGAGGTCCCCGGTTCGAATACCGTCTGGCCGTGCATTTTCCTCTCCGGTTACAAACGTACATGTACTATTGTAATATAATTAAAAATCCAAGTGCAAGATTTACTTATTTTTCTCTACGGAACTTTAAATGAATGCTGGGCTATAGTTTTCGATTGGTTAATATTACAGTTCGACATTAATTAGATTTAGACACGAACGAGAGACGGTAACTTCAATCATATCAAGCTATCAGACGTGATGGCATACGTTATGCAGATTTACGGAATATCATTGCCATATATGTTCATCTATGGGAACAGATGTAAGATGTTTCCGACTAAAGGACAAAGACAATATTTAGAAATTGCAAGTTCTCATAAAAAATACGAGTTGCCTCCCATTTAACGGTCAGCGCTGGTTACAATTGTAAGGTATATTTCCTAACTTGAGCAAGTCTAATACACTCTGGTACCAAGAACTCTAATACACGCTGGTGAATCTATGAAATAACCCATTCAATATTTTTTTTTTTCGAATTTTTAGCCCATTTTCTGATTTCTAAACATACCTCATCCCACGTACCCCGAAGGTATTGAGGAAGAGAGATACTTGCCATGTTTGCAATATTTCCTATCGAAAACAAACAAAACATACCCCAAAATATTATTGTCCAACCCATTCTAAACCATGGTAAACTTTACGCCCTTCCCTCTGGAGAAGACAGTATGTTTGTTTGTACTACTACTCCCTGTAGGCCCTGACCCTGGAGACACTGTGGAATAAAAACCATATAATTAACAAATTTTGATTGTGCATAAAGCCTTCTTGTAAAATTTTATTAAAATTGATGAAGCGGTTTTTGAAAAGAATTAAGTCGGAAATATTATTTTTTGATGTACGACGGCGAACAAAAGCCGAACCAGGAAGTCTAAAACGATTTTTCTTTTGTGTTTAAAATACATTTTAAGACACAGAAGTATGTTGATCTCTTCTTGGTCGAGAAACTCATACAGGGTTTAATCCTCTAGCCACTTACCAGTGCCAACAGAATGAAATCGAAACTACATTCTTTGTAATACCTATATTTGTTTGAAACAAGGAAGTCTTCTAGAGGTATGCAGTGATCTTTCTGATCTAAACAAAATCTCACTCATTGCCAACATTTCTCGGTTTTACTTGTGAACATAATTCAGCGAAATCTATTGCGAGCGCTTGTAATAGGTTTGAATGTAATATCCGAGTCTTTGGCTCTGAATAGGGTTTTCCAGTTCAGAAAGATCACTAGTATATTCGATATATAAGTATGCTTTCATGTATTAAGGATGTAATGGAAAGTGCATGTATAACATAATTATAGTTTGACTATAGTAGTAAGGCAAACAAAAAATAAAATATGTGTTTCAGGTATCCCGACCTACCCTAGATTTTACTGCCGACCCTAGATATTTTATCTCCTATTTGTATCTAAGATTAATTTGTTAGCCAGGCAAAGTTCACAGCCACTCATCAAAATGAACTTTCTTCCTGTTCTGGGAGTCTGATATTATTCTTGACAAATCAATAGCCATTGTATTGTTTGGAAATGCATTGTAACATCGCAACACACTATTGATCCATGAATATATATATAAAAAAAAGGATATTATTTGCTTACCGATCAACCCCATTTTGTCATGTTACCTGAAACCCACATATTACTTGTTTGGCCTAAGCAAAGTCATTAAATGGCATACGTATTGGGCGTGCTAATTGTTCTATGAGTAGCTACAGGGACGGCACAGAGACTAACACCAACGGAAATCCCGGGGTTTAGCTCTCTTATGCTGTCTGCATCCCTGGAATATTTTGAGACAAAATCGAAGGCACATGGTTCGATATTTGATTGGTATCATAACAAAAAACAATCGCTAGGTTGATACCTGTCCTGTTGAAGATTACAGAGGAGCGATACCTGACTTCAAAGCCGGATAACTTCCCCGTTACGCTGCCGCGAAATTCTTTCAATGTACCTCAAAGGATCAAACTAGTTTTCTTGTATCACCTACAAGGTTGCGCGTACAGATTCTTCGATTTAGTCTTGGCTAATTCTTTAGTCTACAGTGCTTTTTGAAGTTTGAATATCCATATCATGCCTTGTATTAAACCGAGGCCTCCATATACGTAGCTTGCATAATGCACGTTAAAAACAACACATAATACGTCCAGGTACGTGACGATTAACGCAAATCGTATATCAAGTTTAAAACAGAACATCTATTACGTATCACAAACTGCTCTTTCATGAACAATTCGTAACATCAAATTTGATGCGGGCAAAATAATATGTCCATCTGTGTCCTCGGAGATAAAAACTGCTTAAACTTTTATTTTTATTTTTATCTTAAGTGTGTTTATCGGTCCAAATCAAGCCATATGGCTCGTCGGAGTTCTGATGCTGTTATATATATAACGATTATACACGCGATACCAGTTTAAGGTAATAGGTTTGTGTCACCATTTCTTAGTAGAATTTCTTCAAACTTTGTAGTTATATTGCTTTGAAGTAAAGAACATTTTCTGCCACAAAAAAAAGTATTGGTTGTCAATAATTTAAGGATTTTAAATGGAAATATGTCGAAATCGGGGTGTTTTTTCTCCGGAAACTCCGGCTTTCCTCCACCACCAAAAACCTGACACGTCCTTAATTAAATGACCATATGTAGCTGTTAATAGGACGTAAAACACAAACAAACCAAAGCCGACGTCAGGAGTTGAACCCACACCTAACAGCAAATTGAGGGTCCGGAAACGTTGTGAAATATTATTGCTTATATGCAATGAATTGTTTTTTGGATAGATTTTTTTGGCAATCGCCATATATGCGTATGTCGTCAGCAAACATAATATCCGAGGAAAATAATACTTGGACGATGTTTTTGAGGTTATTTTCAAATCTGAATTAAAATTTAATGCCTGGAAATTTCCTTAGATGACCCGATGTAAATAGCTAAATGTGGTACATGTGCAATTCCGTTCACTATTCATCAGGTTATTGCGAAATGGTGACTACACGAAACATTAGAAGAATAGACAGTCAAATTAGAAAAAACTTGGGGGGATCTGTGTTAGTCCAAGGCCAGACTATTTCGATGTGCATACGTTTCAGAGGCCGTCCGGATAAAATAGGGAAAACCCCACGTACAATCAAGGGTAAATGAGATTATACCAATTATTCAAATTGTGAAAGAACCTTCTGTCGAGTTCGTAGGAATGTAGATATATACATTTTAAACTACAGAGAAATGTGTGCTATACTTAGCTGCCTGCAAGTCTTTTAAAACCGAAGAACTATAGGTCTCACCTCGCGCCAAGAGGGGTTCATTCAGGTGTCAATCCACTACCCATTGACCCGTGCCAACAAATGAATTCAGTCGAAGATTGATATACGAGACAAATATTTCCGACTAAATGCAATTCAGGACGTCCTGTATGCGATTAAAATTAGGTGTTCATTATATATTTAAATGAATAAATAATACCGACACCGAAAAATGTCAACATATTTCTGCGTATGCCGATTACATCAGCAAACATTTTATATATATACGGATTGTGTAGATGTGCGGGTTTGGTTGGGAGGGGGACCCACGGGGTGCGAGCAAATTGAAACTTGAGTCTTGAGGGGTGAAGTCCCGGGGAGGGGGCAGGGGCTGTATCATTTTAAGCATGAAAATATCCGTAAAGAGGGGCTTACACAGAAATTATTCGAAAAGAAAGTACTGTAAATTAGAATTATTAGCGTATTAACTATATACAGTCTCAGTGCCTATATACTTAGAAGACAATGAACACACCAACTAAACATGACATTCGTCTGTACCAATGTCTTTGTCACCAACCTGCTTGACACTCGCCAATTTCAACGTAGCGTTATAAACTGTTATGTTACTAAAATACACTTTGAAAACTGTCTCTTTCCGAACGTTTCATATATATATTTATTTCATTTGTTTTTATACATAAACAGATCATGAAAGTGCTATTTGTGAGGGGAAAAAATCCGATTGTATTTTTTTCATAAAGTGGTCAAACAACTTCACTTGATGTCCTTGAGCCTTTGGTACAATATACACATTGAAAGCGACGTTGTCCTTGATACGTGCACTTTAAGCTATGAGCGGCCGGTCCTGGTCAAGGTGATTTACAATGGTGTATTGACCGGTCACGTCAATTTGATGTCCTTGGGCCTTTGGCACAATATACATATTGAAAGCGATATTGTCCTTCATAAGTGCACTTAAAGCTATGGTCCTGGTCAAGGTGATTTCCAATGGTGTATTGGCCGGTCACGTCCTGAACGGCACTTCTTTACTATAACGCTAATATAAGCTACATAATGGATATATTGCGAGCAATCATGCATGGCAAAAACCAAATTGAAAAAAACAAGCATAAAACTTCCGGGTATGTTATTTCAAACGATGACACATTTTGGTTAATCTTTTAACTATCAAAAACAATTCTCGAAAACGTTTCATTGAGAACGATTTTCTATTCTTCATGTATAAATATTCGGCCAAAAAACGGTTTAGTGACGATGAATTAATTATAGGTCTACTCTCGTACCAAGAGTTTTGGTCTTAATCCAAAGACCAATGCCAAAATATCAAAGCTTATAATATACCAGTAAATAAAATTAGCATACTAAGTACATTAACAAATGAATCGAACCACCAAACAAATAGTTTAGGCACTAACCGTGCCAATATAACCAGTCGACAGTATACAATGTAAATTTCCAATGTATAAATTATACAGAGGTTCCCCAACGAGTAGTGAGTGGCGATAATGTTTATGAAGTTTATTTATTTATTGTGTGAAGACACGAAGTTTATTCAGCGTCTCTTTACAATTAAGAAAAAAATAAATTAACATGTTCGTATTGTAACGGCGACCGTTACATAAGTCCCCCAAACTGCCCATTGTCACAAATGATGTATTTAAAAGAGTTTGAAATGCCATACTTCACTTACATACTATCATTAAGGATATTCAGACAAAAAGAGGGACAGTTGGCACCACCTTGACGTATACCCATAAATAGCTTGACCAATCAAAAGCCGCGGCGGCCATGTTTAATGTTCGACCAGAAAAAAGGAAATACGTTATGTACATATACATATATTTACAAACGTCTATCAATACTTGTGTGAAGTTTTAAAAGTATCCGACAAGTGGTCGCTAAGGAAATCGAAAACAGGCAGAGGAAAAAAAGAAAGAAGAAAAGAATTGTAATTGTACCAAACGTCCCCAAAACTGCCCCTCTCGTAGCTAATGATGCACTGGAAAGAGTTTGCAATTATATCTTACACTTACATGCTAAGTTTGAGGGAGAAAAAAGAAAAAAGATAAAAAAATCTCAGAGAATGAAATAAAAACAGAAACAGAAAGAAGTCCGGGGGCTGGGAGGGGCGAATCGTTTGGGGGACTTGATAACAAGTTTAAACGGTAACGAATAACTCCCCTTAACTGCCCCCATAGTCGCATATATAGAGTATGAAGCATTGGAAATAATTGTAATGTCCTAACTGTCCTATCCGTGAGCGCTTCACTTTACCATAGAATAAAAAGCTATTGGAATGTTTTCTCTTAAAAAGAAGAGTTATCGGAATTCATTGTTTCAATTTATTATCAAAGGGATGTTCACAACTGTACTCACGACTTTTAGCAAGACTGAATTTATCACGGTCAGAATTTAATGTGATGTATCCAAGATAATATTCAGTTTTACGAGATCCTGCGAGGAGCATGTCGTTCCTTAAGTTTTTTGAAGGAATCATAATTGTGCGAGTTCTTTTATCACCAAACTTGACCAAAAGTCTGATAGCAGGAGGAGAAAAGGTCATATTAGTAATGCTTACTCTATCTAGCAGAATTCTACTAATATTCAAGAAACGGTAAAATAAGGGTATTATAAATCTTATCAACATACTTTTATTTATATGTACATGTTTATAGGTTTTAGATTTGCTTGTAATTGTTTGAGGCTACAGAACAGATATTTTTGGCATCGATTCAATTTTAAATCTGTCTTACGGCTAATTAGAAGTAATGGTTTTTTTTATGGTCAGAAAAGTCAATTTACATATCGTCAAAGTTAAATTTAATTCAAATATCAAGTTCACTAGAAAAAGGAAAATGGTTAGCTTATGTGCTGCATCCGTTTGAGTTTGATGAGTCCAATAATCGCCCGTTACACCAACAGCTATATCTGTAAAGGTGATTACTGGTTGTTGTTAAATACACGTTATTTGTCCTTTTTATCATGTAAAAAGTTTTGAACATAGTATTTCACCTTCATTTCGACATGCCAAACACTATTCGGGACTTTCGAAACATCATCATAATGAAAACAAGAGTTTTCCCATTTTCATGAACATCAAAACTTTGTCGTCGGTAAGAAGTTGGATGTCCTGGCTAAACACCCCAGTGAAATTTGTACAACTGTGAATCGACCTGTGTGTAACTATGTAAATGCTTTTTGAGAAATTTTCGGAATACTTTTCCAGTTAAAGTTAGCAATGCCATTGTTTTATCAACACTGGAATCAAGCTTGTCGACACCTTTCCTTAAAACAGTAATGTTTGCGGTGTTTTCCAATTGTTAAAGGCATAGAGCAAGGGATTATTTAAATCTTAAAATAATATTTACAGTCTCTTCGAAACATCCTTTGTAAGTATCTGATGACTCATTTAGCAATGATTGGGCGCTAAATTACTATAACACACAACCTCACTCTTTACTTTGTAAGATACGACCGCACTCAAAATGTCAGGACGTTGTACCCAAGTGCAGCGATTCCAAGTGTCAACAAATCATGAATTTATAAAAATGGAATCCGTTCCCTTATCGTTGAGTCAAATTTCCACATTTTCCACATAAACGCTGGACATTTAAACAAGGACGTTATGCTGACGTGATTTCTTTTCATCATCGATATCAACGGTATCAAACTCAATGTTTAAAAAAGGAACAATACCAGCAGAAGTGTCTGAACTTGTCATCCATTGATTGCTTTCTCATTGTAATTACATAATGATTATAATTACATTTGAAAATAACAAGGAATTGAACGACCTTTACATTTAAACTGTTATTTTAATTGTTAAATAATTTATCTTGATTGAGATGAAAACAATAAATGTGTGTTTAAATTGTTTATGTGATTGTATTATTATTTCTTTTCTCAACGTGAGCCACACCTTTTTTTCTGCCTGCGATTACCAAACATTTTTTCGGGGAAAATTTCCTTCCCTGACAATATAATTCTGTGTATCCTGAAATCGGTCACATATTTCATCTAAAGAATCACAGTTATTAAAGAATATGTCCCAATCTAAATCTCACATGTTCCTGCCTTATGACTTATAATGTTATTTTATTTAAATCCAACACTTCCCGCTTGTAAGCCACTTTGATATTGCATCCTATCAATTTCTGCGAAAGACCACAATGACGATGTGAATAACATCTAAAAATAGCTTTGCACTGGTAGGTTTGAAATACAAGGTTTAAATTGATTGGCGATTCTCTCATGTACGCCGATCGAATTACATTAGTAAAATGACAAAGTTTCAATATTACCCATCTTGTGTAGTTTCTTGGAAAGAGTTGACGTTGAAATCACCGATTAAAATAGCCCTGGAATTTTCAATCGATGGAGTGTTCAAACAGGTAACAGAATGCATTACATAGTCATTAGGCCTATATACCTTACAAAGATGATAACACTAACTTTTCCAGGTAGTGAGCTTATGACCTTATCAGCTGCCCAAAAGTACAAAGAATTGAAACTATACCAGTCTAACATGCCAAGATCCATGATCTAGTAATAAAATAACAAAATACTACCGATGATAATGGAAAAGTTGATAAGCAAGCTGATTCCAACCTTGCTCTACATAAATAGGCTAAAAGGAAATATAGAAGTCTCTGTATTAAAGTGTGTTTTAAATACCAAGAAAAGGAGAGTGTTGATATATAAACATCATCACACACCTACACAGTCAAAACCAAATGCCTCAAACAACAAATATAAAAGTAAAACGCCTTTTGGAATAGCGTAGAAAATATTGACACTCCTAAAACTGAAAGTGCTGAGTAAAAACCAATGGTTACATCATAACACTAAAATACAGATTACCGCATAGTGGGTGCCATTAAGCTAAAATATAAACTTCATACAATTGCTATAAATAAAACAAACATCATAAACAACTGTTTTCACTGTATATATTTAGACCTGATGAAATAAGTAGTTTTAGTGGATACATGTTTTAGCACTAAGTATTAGTATCAAAAAGGTAATTACCCTTACATTGCCCTGATTTTCCAAAAATAACCCAATTCTTCAAACTGCTACTCCTTAATCTTGAAACAGACAAAGGTACAGGTAATGTCAACACCAAAGTCAGCAAGGAGTTAGTAACTCAATTCGTGTTATCTTCCAAAAATCATTGGTCATGTTCAATATGACGAGAGCACAATAAAAAATGTCAAGAATATATCAAAGGGTTAAAATACAACCATGAAACGTGTATCCCTCACATACGTCTGTTGTTAATTGTTGGAACATATCATTGTCAGTAACACCATGAGCCGTACCTATGAATGCGTCATCCTTTACCCATTTAAGTATGACTTTAGACAATCGAGGGCATGTAAGGGCTAATCGAGTTGTCAAGATGTCAAATTCAAAAAACTGGGTAGCAAACTCTCCAAGTAACAAGCGCAACCAGTCACAGCAAATTAAGGAAAATCTACTACTATACCAGTAAGATCAGGGATCCCTAAAATGGCGGTCTTTGGGTCGGGTCTTATACTACATAAATCATATTGCGGAGCAAATACCTGCAAAGAGAACTCGACAAACTAGGTTTTAGATAAAAGTCAGGTTATTTTAATCACCAGAAATAAAATGCACCATATAGTCCTCCAATATATATATTCAAAGGCCATAAACGCCAAGGGGTCAGAGGTCAAATACATGATTGTCACTAAGAGGACAACTATGAAATGTGATTCTCATGTTAATAGCAACACCACATTGAGCCTAACAAGGCGGCAAGCTAACAATGGTAGCCTTAAACGTTAAAACTCAAGTCCTTAGTTTGTCCCGACTACAATATGCTATTTCAGTTTCGCTGAGTCGAGTCTATATTCAGGAACTAATCATGCATGACGACACCGATTTAAAACATAACACGAAATCTTCCGGGTTTACCTACCCAGGAGGTATATCGTATTGAACGATGACGTATGACTGTTTTGGAAAGAGAAAAATAAACTTTTAGAATTCTTTCGTCTTCCAAGTACACGTTCCGGTAAACATTTCTTCGAAACTGAGAAAATGAACAATGATTGAGTATCTACAGATAGAATATCGTCTAAAAGAAAGGCAAGAAATACATCTAATGCATAACACACAACCGTCTAATCATGTCTTTCTATATTTCCATACTTATCTTCCAAAGACCATTGGTCACATTTAATCTGGCTAGAGGACAGAAGAAAAGCGCTAAAGTATCCTAAAAAAATGAAATCATGAAAATATCATTAAACTATAAGACCATACTTTCGCCATCAATAACAACCTGAGCCATATTGACAAACACAATTTCATTTGAACCCCCACTCCAAGTATGATTTCAGATATCCATAACCCTTTGAGTAACAACTAATTGAATTCGTTGAAGACATATAGAGTAGTTTAGATTAGGGGAAGCGAATGGGCGTAATTAACCAGTTGTTTGCCCTTCGTGGATGCATTTAACGTATATAATGGTGGACCGGTTGTGGTCAAGGGGATTCACAACTCTATGTAGTGACCGGCCATGTCTTGTACACGTTACTTTCTATGACGCTGACATAAGCCTGTATTTTCAAACTATTATCCTAAATGACGAAATCGAAAAAAACGAATTGCATAAATCTTCTGGGTTTACCTGGGCGGTATATATATATATTAAATCAGCACGTTTATTTTCAATTAATTCTCAGAAACGTTTGAAAGATCGTTCTTTATTTATTACGTCGATTTCAGACATCTAAAATGAAATTCCATACATATATCAGACAAATTCTTGACAATAAAAGTGCATGCGACCATTAATCTACATGTACTATGCCCGAAATAAACATCTGATTGGTATCATTTAAATACTATTGACGCAGCTGGTACAGTAATTATGTATGTATAGAGATTGACTATAGTTATGAAATCCTTTCAGACGAATGCATAAATATATATTAAATCGTATTAAGGAAACTTAACTCATAACAAACGACTGCGCAATTGATATGAAACATTGAATTTTATCGTTACAGAGTAAATAAACGCAATTTAAGGGAGAGTCAGGGAAAACAACAACCGCAAACATGTGGCCGAAATAGAGCTGGCCAAGGCAAGATAGCTGAACTAGATTAAAAGAGGTATTGAGTACTTGATGTAAACATTGCATTTGTAAATTGCAGCGGGATCGTTGCCTATCTTGAGGTGATACTAAGGGTCAAGACAACAAGACTAACTGCGATCAAAATATAAATACGGTACATGTGTTGATGACTCTGTCAAATCGGGCTGCCCTGGTATTAGAAATAGAAATAGAAAGTAATTGATTTGAGATAATATGGGAATTCCTTCGAATAAAAGCAGTCCCGTTTTCGCATGACAGAAGCAACCAAGGGACTAGAGAAGCTGTTGACTTTGAAATGTGATATTCTTCCTTTGGGATACTGACATGTAATTGTGGTTTAAATATTATGAGTTTGAGATTGACAAAAACAGATTTGAATATCTTCGTAATTAACAAAATATGAACCGTAATTTTGTGTTATTTAATTGGGTTTTTTTTTTTAGAATTTGTCGTCCACTAATAGTCCTCCATACACATAATTTGTTTTGATGCTAGGTACCTTGTGGACAAACAATTTTAACAAATATCAGTTGACATACAGAAGCGATTTGTGGATCATATGTTTAACAGATATTCAAGTTGTCGAAGCGTTAATACATGTAAAATACACACCCGACGGTAAACTCATTTTTTTCAAAGCTCCATTACAAATACAATGTACATATACATTTGACATAATACAGACAGCTAATAGACGCCGTTGTCTTCAATTCCAGGGACATTTTTAGTGATATTACTTTAATGAATTAGAGATATCACTATAGATGGGCGGTTAATCTAAATGGACTATTTTATATGATTTTGATCACGTGATATTACCAATCAATATAGTGATATCACCTTAATGAATTGGAGACATCACTATAGATATGCGGTATATCTAAATTGAATATATTATATGATTTTAATAACGTGATATTACCAATTGATTGCAGTGCTATTACCAATCAATATAGTGATATCACCTTAATGAATTGGAGACATCACTATATATAGGCGGTATACAGTACCTCAATAGAATATATTACATGTTTTTGATAACGTGATATCATCAATTCATTGTAGTGATATCTCCAATCAATATGGTGATATCTCCATAACAAATTGGTGATACTACTAAAGTGATAAGGTGATATCACTTTAGCCTTTGGTGATTTCACCAATTAACACCTCAGACAGAGATATCCCACGATATACTACTATAGTGATCAGGTGATATCACTTTAGACTTTGGTGATTTCACCAATTAACACCTCAGACAGAGATATCCCACGATATACTACTATATTGATAAGGTGATATCACTTTAGCCTTTGGTGATATCACCAAATCACTTTAATGATATCACAATGATCTAGTGGAATAATAGAAAGGCTCCCCATAGACAGTGAGCACATCAATTAACTTCTATATGTACAAGTGACTGCATCTTTAATATTGAGTTGTAGATAAGTAAACCAAAAATGAAGTACACTGCATCATACAGCTACTACCAAGAACACAGCTAAACACTAATGATCAGCTATAATCATACATAGATGTTTATGAATGAGGTCAGTCTTGCATGTAGTCTGGTTTCGCCTCCTGCGATTAATCGCAACAGGAAACCACAAGACTTCCATGGCGGCCAATGCAGTTTTTTATATATATAAAAAAAAAGATAAGAATAATCCACTCGTGTAAAATACATTAGTACATTGACAATTGATGTACGATAAAATGACACGTTCTTATTTGAGAAATATTTGTGTTTCAACAATGCAACAAGACCGTTAGTAGCTTGTCAGATGACGTGTTAAGTTACGATGTGTGCTTTGAAGGGAAATAAGAATTGTCTGTTTATTTTTAATTTAAAAACATATTTGGCACTGAAATACACTCGTTTTGGACATGTAATAAAGATAAGTATTTTTATTGGTATTGTGTGATATTAATCAAAAGTATAATAAGGTCATACAATTAAAACACCATCCGTAACACTGTAAGGTCATATTATTAAAACACCATATGTAACATTGTTAGGTCATGTAATTTAGATACCGTAGGTAACATTGTTAGGTCAAGTAATTAAGATACCGTAGGTAATATTGTTAGGTCAAGTAATTAAGATACCGTAGGTAACATTGTTAGGACATGTAATTAAGATACCGTAGGTGACATTGTTAGGACATGTAATTAAGATACCGTAGGTACCATTGTTAGGACATGTAATTAAGATACCGTAGGTAACATTGTTAGGTCAAGTAATTAAGATACCGTAGGTAACATTGTTAGGACAAGTAATTAAGATACCGTAGGTAACATTGTTAGGACATGTAATTAAGATACGGTAGGTTACCTTGTTAGGTCATGTAATTAAGATACCGTAGGTAACATTGTTAGGTAATGTAATTAAGACACCGTTGGTAACATTGTTAGGTCAAGTAATTAAGATACCGTAGGTAACATTGTTAGGTCATGTAATTAAGACACCGTAGGTAACATTGCTAGGACATGTAATTTAGATACCGTAGGTAACATTATTAGGACATGTAATTAAGATACCGTAGGTAATATTGTTAGGACATGTAATTAAGACACCGTAGGTAATATTGTTAGGACATGTAATTAAGATACCGTAGATAACATTGTTATGTCATGTAATTGAGATACCGTAGGTAACATTATTAGGTCATGTAATTAAGATACCGTAGGTAACATTGTTAGGACAAGTAATTAAGATACTGAAGGTAACATTGTTAGGACATGTAATTAAGATACCGTAGGAAACATTGTTAGGACATGTAATTAAGATACCGTAGGTAACATTATTAGGTCATGTAATTAAGATACTCTAGGTAACATTATTAGGTTATGTAATTAAGATACCGTAGGTAACATTGTTAGGTCATGTAATTAAGATACCGTAGGTAACATTATTAGGTCATGTAATTAAGATACCGTAGGTAACATTGTTAGGTCATGTAATTAAGATACTGCAGGTAACATTGTTAGGTCATGTAATTAAGATACCGCAGGTAACATTGTTAGTACATGTAATTAAGATACTGCAGGTAACATTGTTAGTACATGTAATTAAGATACTGTAGGTAACATTGTTAGGTCCTGTAATTAAGACACCGTAGGTAACATTGTTAGGACATGTAATTAAGATACCGTAGGTAACATTGTTAGGTCATGTAATTAAGATACCGTAGGTAACATTGTTAGGTCATGTAATTAAGATACCGTAGGTAACATTGTTAGGACATGTAATTAAGATACCGTATGTAACATTGTTAGGTCATGTAATTATATTATCATAGGTAACATTGTTAGGACATGTAATTAAGATACCGTAGGTAACATTGTTAGGACATGTAATTAAGACACCGTAGGTAACATTGTTAGGACATGTGATTATATTATCATAGGTAACATTGTTAGTACATGTAATTAAGATACCGTAGGTAACATTGTTAGGACATGTAATTAAGATACCGTAGGTAACATTGTTAGGTCATGTGATTATATTATCATAGGTAACATTGTTAGGACATGTACTTAAAACACATTAGGTGACATTGTTGTGAATGCAGTCACTTACACAAAACTGGTAGATTTTTCTGGGGTTTATAAAAGAGATTATGAAATAATATGAAAATATAAAGTAAATAGGATGTACACTAGCTCTCCTGTAGAAAGTAGGTTAACGCTGTGTCGACGTGTCCCCACCGATCGAGTCTGAGGGGAAAGACGTTTTAGGTGGTTACGTCGTGGGATGAACTGAACCCGTTTTCATGAAATCCGATGACTCTGCCATACCTCCATACAAGAATACAAATAAAGCTTTGTTTACCCAGGGTAACATCTGTTAATCTTACGTGTAACCTTCGATTTTAAGATAGGCCACATTAAGGGGACTGTATCACTCATAACTGTCATTGTATTTAGCGGTTTGTTTGGAGTTTTACTAACGTCCTCGTTAAAGTTTAAGTCATATATGTAGGCGATATATTTAACGGATGTGTTTGCTATCGTTTTCCCATATGCACATACAAAACACATCCGCGCTAACCACCATCCGGTTATCCCAATAGCCATGCAGGAAGTATTTTTAACAAAAGTGCACAGAATTTTCTGTAAATATACTGCCCTTAATAAATCAGCCCTTTTAATGGACAATCAAGACACTTTTGTTGAGAGAAATTTGTGGCTTAATTATTAGAACTCCACTATATAGGTCTACGGTAAAAATATATACTTTTTGTGTAAGTATTTTATATACGATGTGGTGAGTATATATAGTGCACAATCACAACGTACGTTGATTGCACAGGCAATTGTCTCGTACTTATGTGTGTGTATGTGTGTGCGAGTCTCATGTGTGTTGACTATAATGACCTAACACACATGAGACTCACACCCACACACATGCACACACATACGTACGAGACAATTGCCTGTGGTTGATTGCCTTTACTTATTTTTATTTATTTATTTTTACATACGTACATGTACATTACAGATATATATTAAGCACATATGTATTGAAAATTCTCCATTCATGATTGTACACGACTGTGGTTTGAGCTGCTATTTTAATTGTCGAGTCACACTGTCGGTATATACACCGTATTACCGGAGCAGTGTTTGTAAACAACCTATACACGTGTCACGGAAAGTCTATCGACCTATTTCACTAGCCAATCAGATAGCTGGAATGAGACACACCTTCTACGCACTTCGGATTACATCAGCTCCGTATTCCTGATCAGCTAGCTGTCTATAAAAGCAACGGAGCGGGTATCATCAGATCACAGACTACAATCCACGACAGAAAGATGATTCATAGATATACCACACCATCAGTACTTTTTCTAGATTGTGAAACTTCCAGTGGAATGACTTATACTAATTTTACAATTCAATCTCAACAAGTTTGTTTTCAACGACAACCCAGTGAACAATCAGACTGATACTAAGACGTGTGTATTATAGATTTGGTCAAACAATCTGCTGGATCCATAACTTTCGACTTTTGGTAAGTTGAATTTATTTTCTTTGATGTTTAGGCTATGGATAATTGTTTAATTGACATGAGATCAGAAATATGTTTTTATTTTATTTTTGGTGTGTGTGTATGTGTTGGTGTTTTTGACAGCTGAACATTTTAAATTGTACCGAAATGGACATGTTCACAATTTGATAAAATATCAGCATGACTTAAAATACGAAATAAATATGCGGTCAACATTTCATTTCAGGTTTAAAAATATTTTATTTCGCTTTGTAAATTGTACTTATTTGTACCACATGTGCCTGTCAGATCGATATACTGGTTGAAGTAATGTTGTGTATCTAAAATCTATGTATCTTATTTGTATATATTTGTATAGTCATGCTATTAAATACCTTTGATACCTGGATGGAAATTTGTGAACAAATGTTACGTACACCTTAGAATTTAATATTACTCAACTCTTCACACCTGTTCTGAAAATGAATTATACAGGCTTTCAGTATTTGCTATAGCTATATGTCATTGGTTGGTAATTTGAGCGTTAATTATTACGTTGACCGTTATTCGAGACATATTATGCAATCGAAGATTTATAATGGAAGATAATAATATATAACTTCCACTTAATTTCATCGACGACACATTGGTTTTCATATATCATTGGGTGGGTTTTAACTATAGAGGTGCCAAGTACAAGTCGTCAACTGTAATAACAGCGAAGCGTAAAAGAGATTTTACAAAGAGACTTATCGTTATTTACCACGAAATGGTAATCTAATACACATTGCATGCAACGTATACAAAGACTATGTATACGCATTCAATCCATTCAACGAGGTGTATTGGGGGATTAAACTATTGTGTGCACGGGTGATGCAGTAGACAGCACATTCGTCTTTCACCAAAACAGCCGGGGTTCGAGGGTCACCTGCCTGACTATGTGGGTTTTCTTCGGATACTCCGATTTCCTCCCACATTAAGACCCCAACGCGCTTACATCCGGGCCAATAAGAGGGATTGTTTGTAAGTTGAAACAACCTGTTTCATAATTGTTGTAAAATAACAAAAGCTTATCTTTTATACTGGATTATATACCAATGCAATGTAGTTAACGAGTCATCATAAAAACCTGACCAAATGATAAGCTACAAGAAGGTTAGACGTACAAAGAAATGTTGTCATACGTACATCATACCTCATTGAAGGGGTAAAGTTCTTACCAAGTAAAGTTTGTAAACTTAATTTCACATTTAATTTTTCTAATGGGTGTATAGGGAGGAAAAGTCGTCAAATGAATTTCTCAATTAAGGGATGAAACAGGGTTGCCTATCAAAGAAAAGTAGTCATTTGGCTATTAATGTAGGGGAGTTACGTACCGAAATTGATCTCCTGCCCAAGTGCAACACCTGTGACCTATTTATTTTCCCTGTTCTCATATCTACTTTGAAAAGTGTCTCCATTAGCACCCGACTTTATGTGGCATTTGTTGTTACTCGGATGCTACTCATGTATAACATAAAACAAATTAAAGAAATAGTCGTCATTCAACCATTAGGTGTCAATAAACATTTTGTAATAGATACAGTATGCAAGAAGGGCATTGCTCTACATCATACAGCTGTTTCGTCCTTATAGGACTCGTCGGTGATGCTAGGGGCCAAAAAGTTCGAAATCCTGATTGGTCTAAAGTACTGTTGAAACGGAAGGGGAGGTTTGTAAGACCCTTTAACTTACGAATTAGAAACTTTAGGGGAGTACAGGTTGATTTCAAACTAAATAGATATGAGAAATGACGTTGCGTACCGAGAAAAAGCCAAACGAACGTCACATGACATTAAAGGGATTGATCGCGATGTTTCGTTTCGAACACAAGGCGATTACTATAGGGCATGCAAACAGTATTGTGATTAATCTTTTGCTTGTTTCTTACATCTGTATGTACCTTTATTTAGAAAGATCTTTGACCAAGTGTTCTGTAGTACGTTTTTTACAGACTTTCCTACACTATAACAAGAGATTAACTCCTATATATGTGTGTTGTAGGTCTTAAGCTTAGACATTCACAAGATGTCTCTCAGTAAGAAAACCCAACCAGGACTTGTCACGAATTTGGCATGCGCCGGAACCGCCGCGTGCATTGCTGATTGCTTGACTTTCCCATTGGACACTGCCAAGGTCATTCTGCAGGTAATTATTAATTAGAAAATTAATTATTTGCCTGGTGATTAATTCACACAATCCAATTAAACAGCCCGGCACAAATTTTTACAACTCTGTCTATAATAGACATTACTCTCAACAGTCTATAGACCGTTGGTGGGGTCAAATGATTCGGATATTAACTTTCAACAAGTTGGAGAGTCAGACCAGACTCAGACCAGACTAAAAGCCAGAGAATCCATGGATTTGTATTACATGTGGTTTTGTCGAACAGGATAAGGGGAAGAGGGTGTTCAACAGAGGACCTCGCACACAAGATATGAACATGTATAATTCTTACATGCTCACGCCATCCCAGGTCTCATGTGTCCCTTAACTGTGACAAGTCAGCGTCCATTCAATACCTGAAAATGACATACCCTGTATATGCTATATACATGTCAAAACCTCAATGATATGCGGTATTTAATTACATTTCATGATATCTTAAATTCACTTAATGTAATTTCATTTAAATATATATCTCTTAGATATAAATCTCATACTTTTTGTCATGTAGTACATATTATCAACATTAAGTTGATTTACCATAGCTACAGAGGTGGTGTTGGTTTTGTAATTGCGCCTCTATTTCAGAATTTTGGTTTCAGAATCAAGGGCAAAACTATTGATTTCCAACAGTAACCTACTGAGGCATAGATAGAATGTATGTAGTCTTATCGGTATGATGTTATTGATCCACGCATAGTCATGTGTAAACAACATATATCGTTATAACATGTTTACAGGTTCAAAGTCCACTGTCAGTCAAGTGTAACGCTAACCTTGATCGTGTACACATCACATGGGGCACGCGCTCTACTGACGCCTTGTCAAAGTAGGGCGATGATGACAGCATAAACCCTAACCACGTACTGATGTACTGTAGTATACAGTTTTCGGGATTTCTTATTAGCGTGCTTAAGATGACTTATATTCGCAAAAATTCGATCCTATATCACTACCTGGAGTGATTGGTTCTGAGCTAAATAAAATAATGATACTTTACGTTAGCCCATTGAACAAAATTGAAAAGGTTTATTTTACATCGTTCAGGAACCAAAACATCTCAGCTTGGCGTCTTGATATATAAGATAGTATAAAAGATACTGACAACGCCCATCTATGACATGTACAGCAGTCGTTAGTTGTTATTTTTTCTTATTTAAATACAAGGCGTGGCTTTATTGGCCGGTTTGGCCCGGGCCATACTGATGCAGAAAGGAGTAAACTTACAATGAACACCGGGAGAGTTTGCTGTATCATTTATAAAAAGTATATTTCAAATCACATCAAAAGAATTCTTAACATTCAAATCTATTATAATATTATGTAAATAAACTTAAAATAAGATTATAAACGGCCCATAATTAATTAAATGCAGTAGACGATTGAATATGGATCAGGATACATCAATATCACCTGTTGATACTGTTAACGAGTACACTCTTATTTTTACATCTCAGACGTAAGAATATATACTACAAAGTATACCAAATATCTGACAGAGATGTAGGATTACAAGACTCTTCTATATGTAAGAGAAGTTGATAGACAATACAGTATATAATTGGGGCTCTGCCAAAGAAGAAGGAATTCTCTTTCTTCATTTTATGCTCCCACACTTCATAGATGCATTCCCAGTTATGGTTGGGAAAACATCAATCTGTCTTGATCTACCTACCTAGATCAAGGCACTGCTTTCATAAGCACTAGTATTCGACTTTCATCTTGTATTGTAGTTCTCTTAATTTCAGTAAGATTGCATCATTAAACACCATTAACTGGATGCAGCGTAACCAGAGTAATAATAATAATAACAATATACAACATTTGATATAGCGCCCTATCTAGCTAACATAAGCCACTCTACAA
>JAUMHH010099646.1:0-21693 GCA_032359455.1 Chlamys rubida
GCTCGAGTTTCTTCTCTGTAAAGTTTGTGTAAAGGTCTGTCTCAGCTCGAGTTTCTTCTCTGTAAAGTTTGTGTAAATGTCTGTCTCAGCTCAAGTTTCTTCTCTGTAAAGGTCTGTCTCAGCTCGAGTTTCTTCTCTGTTAAGTTTGTGTAAAGGTCTGTCTCAGCTCAAGTTTCTTCTCTGTTAAGTTTGTGTAAAGGTCTGTCTCAGCTCGAGTTTCTTCTCTGTTCGTTTGTGTAAAGGTCTGTCTCAGCTCGAGTTTTGTCTGTGTAATGTCTTGTGTAACAGGCTTTTTCATCTTGAATTGCTACTCCGTAAAGTTTGTGGTAAAGGCCTTACTCAGCTGGAGTTTCTTTTCAGTTAAGTTTTTGTTAAAGGCCTTGTTCAGATGGAGTTTCTTCTCTGTACATTTTGTGGTAAAGGCCTTACTCAACTCCAGTTTCCCTTTTGTGAAGTCAATGTTGTGAAGCTTCACTTAAATCAATAATCATGCTCATAAACAAAACAAAAACAAAATCTTCATCTAAAGAGGTAAATCCATGTTTATTTATTTTGATGTCATGTCTCACATGTATATATACAAAACATGAAAGTTAAAGATAAGACTGCATATTCATCCACAAAGGCACAAAGCATTATTTGCATACAAAGAGACGAAGAAAGAACGTTAACTTAAATATCACGCGTGTCTATAACCTACTGATTGCTGCCCTGCAAAATCAATCTGCAAAACCAATAAATGAATCACAGATGCCGAACTAATATCACAATGCTCATAGCTATCTACGACAACTGTCTATAGGATCACCTGTCTCTAACGACCCTCTACGACAACTGTCTATAGGATCACCTGTCTCTAACGACCCTCGTAATGGATAAACAACAGTATTATATATCACCTATGTGATATAGACAGACGAATGTCAACCCATGCCTAGGGTTGTAGGGCCAGAACTTTGCTTCGTAAGGCCTTGTTTTTGGGCTCCAAAATATTGAGCTGAGATTTCTCGTCATCTACATGTACCGATATACTGCATGAACTTCACAGATCTGTCATAACGGATCTCCGACAATGTCAGAAGTCATCATTTCCATGAAAGTATGCATAAATGTTGTCTTTCCATTACAAAGGAAAGACATTTTCTTTGCCCTACCTAAAACGGAATGAAAATGTTCAGTATGGGAGAATAATATACAGTTAAATCGTAACTAATTTTTTATTAACAGGGTTATCTTGTTCCCCAGCGACCAGGCATTTCCTGAAGCCAAGCTGAGAGAAACAGGCCTAGATTTATACCTATTCATCACAAATTTTTGTATTTAGATTAATGTCAGTGGTTTATGACCAGTAACAGAAGAAATGTAACACAGATGAAAAAAAAAATCAAGCTGCAATTGCATATGAGAGGTGAAAGTAAAAGTCTAATTTAGAGCCTCACCTAAACATAAGCTCATTGTTTAAAGCTCGGACAAGCCACATCTCCTTCCAAGCTATTTCCCTGGGAAATAGTTCAAAAGATCATCACTCTCTTTGGTGAGTTATCCTACTAGAATGTAATTTGATGGAAGATTTTTGGGTTCTGAAATGAAGCTTTATCGAAGGTTGTCACTATAAAGAGGTCCATTCTGACGGAGGGTCACTATAGAGAGGTCCATTTTGTACTTTCTATTATCACAAAACCTGTTGTGTCTGATAGGGTCACTATAGAGAGGTTCAACTGTTTTGTCTAACATCACATTATCCTGTCTTTTCTGACAGAGGGTCGCTATAGAGAGGTCCATTTTGTACTTTCTATTATCACAAAACCTGTTGTGTTTGAAAGGGTCACTATAGAGAGGTTCAACTGTTTCTGTCGTTTCTGACAGAGGGTCGTTATCAAGAGGTTCAACTGTTTTGTCTAACATCCCATTATCCTGTCTTTTCTGACAGAGGGTCGTTATCAAGAGGTTCAACTGTACTACAAGTCTGTAGAAAATGCTACTGCTACGTACCGCACACTCTGTTTTTGTGCGGACAAATAGCCAAACGTGTAGAATACAGCTGATCAAATGTCACGTGTTACAAGGTAAGGTCAATGCCTTCTTCAGGACATTTTTGATGGTAAGCTGGGAGAATCCTAGTAAACAAAGATAAATTGTACAAAACAAATGCATAAAGTTGCTTATTTCTGCAGAAGTTCAATAAAAAAGAAGTCAGTTACTGATAAGACATATTTAAATGCATGAGAAGCATTAATTGTTGTTAAAATAATGAAACCATTCCATTGAACCCAATCACAACCATTGTAAAATACGTAATTCCATAAATCAGGAATTTCAGTCTAGATTTCCTTCTCTGACAAACATTTTATGTTAATTTTTTCTACTTTTGAAGTTGAGGCTTATTTGCAGTGTCAAAATAATCTAATTTTGAAGAAAAAAGTGTCAAAATTATTCAAATAAATGATTGACAAAAATGCATAACATACGTTAAATTTCAAAATTCATGCTAACTCAAAATTGTAGAACTTATTGATCAATGCATTTGTAGCTGATGACTGATGAAGGTAATGACAAATATACGTAAGTTATAGCTCCTTTACATACATATATAATACTGATATTGTAACTAGGTAATAAACGAGGCAGATTCCGGGCAAAGGGCCAGGGGAGATAACTCATCCATGGGGAAAAATAACCCACCAATCCGTGTAAATTACACAACAAATGAAATAAAAAAAATTATGATTTTTTTGTAATACTGTAATGTTTTTTTTGTAATATTTTTTTTTTTTTTAGAAATTCCCAATTTGTATTTGCCTGATTGAATTTCGTATCCCAGCTAATTTCCCCCTATCTCCCATCACCAAGGGCCTAGATCTAGCCTTACTAAACATCTTGATTGCTGTACTTTGTGCCAAGTATACATAACAACGAGGTCTATTAACATGTATGTACATAAAAACAGATTTAAATAGGTCCAAATATACACAGAACAGCCAATATACTTATAAAGAGACCAAAAAACATTGCTTACAAATATATACAAAACATCTTAAAGGTTCATGTTCTGTAAGTTAGCCAATATAAACACAATGTAAGTACTAATGTGTCCCTCTTGTCACAACGACAAATGCTAAAGTTTTTTTTTATAATGTGTGTTTTCAATAAAAAAAAAAAATCATCAAACAAGACGATAAATTTATCATTTTGTCCCTTTTTTCCATTATTCAATCTATGGGGAATTTTAAGATGTGTTAAGTAAGTAAAAAATTGAGTCAAAGTAATGTGTATTTTTAAATTTACAGATTGGGGAATTATACCAGAACAACTTACAGAATCTGTACCTTTAAGCTATGATCAATTGGTCGCAAGACTAGACATACCCTCAAAGTCAATATCTGGAAAAAATATCACAACACTTGATTTTGTGAGTATAGTCAATTTACATTGATTTTGTGAGTATAGTCAATTTACACTGATTTTGTGAGTATAGTCAATTTACATTGATTTAGCACTAGACTCTTTCTTCAAGTAAAACTGGCATAAAATTCTCAGGGGAAAAAAATTCCCATCTTGATTCAAAACAAATTAATTTTAAGGTAGCACTAAGGTCCATTTGACCTTGACCTGCTAAAAAAGTCATGAAAGACCCTGACCTTAACCAACCTTATATGTAAATTAAAAACAACTTTGATAAAATAATTTGCAAACAAAATTGATATTTGAATTTTGAAAAAAATTACCTCAGTGCTTATATTTTACACCTGTATATATGTATAACAGTATAATATTTACGTTCACATAGAATATCTATGATATAAGTGGTTGTCATGACAACCAACATGGATGAGAGTTTACACAAAATGATGTTATTGAATATACAGTAATCCGTACATTTAGGTAAAACTTGAAATACATGTGTGTTTTATTTCGGCAGTTCCTGATGTTGTAAAATTGGTTTGCATATCTAGGTATATTAATGAGAAAAAAAATCAACAATCTTGAAATTTTTTGAAATTTTCCAATTTGATTCAACAACGAAATAGCATCGACTGGAAACAGTTATCAAAGCAGTACTATTATGTTTTGATATAAAGCGACCATTTTAAATTTAGCACCAATAGGTCAAAAAATTTCATTTGTTAATGAGCTGAAACAAAATTATATGATTTCATTCTTTTATTTCTATATGCTTCAAATAAAGACTTAATAAATTTAACGATTACAATTTTGAAAAGAGGGATTTTGTGCCCAATAATATGATTATTTAAGCAAATGAAAACACCAGTGTTTATAAACTGAATTACAGCTCATCTAGTAATAAGTGAGTCACTTGTTACTCACACACCCAACAGCAGTTATGATATTCTGAAACCGTCACATATCTAGATTTCTAAACCCCAATATAATGGAACACACAGAATGCATCTGAATATAGTTTAAAACATAAATCAGATTAATTATATATTTCAACATAACTTAAGTGTATACGAAGGTTATGAACACATTTAGTTTTATACTGGTATATTTTGACAGTTTGGTTAGCAGTGTATAACATTCGAGTCATGTAACATGTTTTTTAAAGTGTTGAGTAAAAACGGTTATCTCCCTTGAACAAGATCACACAACAATCCTCCAGATGTCCTTCCATCTACACAAATAACCTCGGAGTGATGTTGACAATCACTCTTCCTTGGTTCAGGAGATGACGCACTGCTTGTTTTTACTGCGGTGCCGTCCAGATGTCCGCGATCTCATATCGTTACTCTGCCCTAGGCCGACACCCATATCGTCCACATAGGAGATTTTGTTGGTGAAGCTACGTGGATTATCATAGTAGTAATAAAAGTCATCTGAGTCTGTAGAACTGGAGCATGTGCTACACTGGTCATCCTCGTAATTGTCCAGAAACTCCACACGGCGAGAACCTGTTTGATTCACAGGCTCCTGACTCGTGGATGGTAACTCACTCGGATGACCTCTAAGTTCGTTCAGATGACTTTGAAAGTCATTTGCCTGTCCTCTGTGTCCATGATGATGGTGACCTCTGTTTTCATGGTGATGACCTCTGTGTTCTCTATGATCCCTATTATAGTCCCGATAATGATGCCTGTCTGAAGGCCGACCCTCGAAGCTGCGACTACGCGGGTACCGTGATGCCTGTAACGGCTGAGGGGTACGCCCTGTAGGTGGACGTCGTATTGGGTTCATTTTCTCAGCGTCGGGTAGTTGAGGGGGATTCCTACCTTCGTTTTGAGGAGATTGGTTCACACAGCGTATGTTACGTAACTCTGGGTAACTCTGTACGTTACCAGCGTGTGATGAACTCAGTGACCTGTCGGGTCTATTTCCAAATAAATGAGGTGGCGCTTGATTGGGCAGATAATCAGACTGAAACAATGCTGGCCCAATTTCCTCATAGTTGTGGAAGCCACCAAGATTGAGGTTTGACTGAGAGCCAGACCGACTTCGATTACGTGAACTACTGTTGCTATGTCGCTCATTCAACAGAGGAGAGCTCGGCTCCTTTGAGAGATCAGGCATGGAGAATTGCGATAAACGTTTCTTTCTCCGTACGCCTTCGTACACTGGGGGCAATGTTTCTCTCAGACCGTCCAGATTGAGTTCATAACTACACTGTGACTCTCGAACGTGAGACAGCGTGGACTGAGGTGGTTCGTACATCCCTGGTGCGTAAACCTCACTATTGCTACTGGTGGCGTACCCTTGATCACGATCTGACGAAGGCTGACTATTATCCGATAGAGAATACTGTTGGCGAAGAGCTTCCTGAATCCCCATAACACTGTTCTCCTGCAGGGCGTGACTGACAGGGGAGCCCAGTCTCATGCCATCAATGTCTGCCGCATAATCCTCTGGACGGCGTGGGGTCTGTGTCTGCATTGACCCTGCCCGACTACATGCAGCAGAACAGTAAATCACCCCATGTTTAGGTAAAAATGGCTGTCCAATCAACGATTTCTGACATGTGTGACATTTAAAACACACTTCCGTAGCGTGCCAGTGTTGACCTTCATGGGTCATCTGTCCTTGGTCAACACCGATGTGCTCTCCACATGTGTCACAATATTCGGCAAACATCCTCTCGAAACAGAAGCAGCAGTAAGGCCGCCCCTCCTTCATGATGTAACGCTGGCCGCCCAGCTGTCGGTCACACTCGAAACAGCAGAAGTGTTTCATGTGCCAGCTACGACCCTCTGCCTCAGTACACTCGTCCGCGAAAATTATCTGAAAAAATATGTCAAAACAAATGTTTAGAAAACTGATAAACTGTACACTAAAATACGACAACTAGACACTGTTGTACTAGTATGATAATAATTAATGTCTTCAACATCCTAAAATGACCTTAGCTGTTAATAGGACATTAAACAAAATATAACCACAAACCTTTGCTTCATGTACAAGTAATGATACAGAGGAGGAGGGACAGAGGAGCAGCTGGCTTAAAACAAGATGTCTGCCAACTTTACCACACAGAGACAATATATCATTAATCTAAAAGTACCAAATGGTACATGCTTTGTCAATACCTTTTAGCATAAGTTTATCGCACATAAAAATAAGTCTGTGCATTGTTTAGACAAACAAGATAGTTTTTTTTCTTACTGTAGAAGATTTGCCATTACTGAATCACTATAGGGGAGTTCGGCTATGTACATTGTATATATAACACAATGTATAAACAACATTGGATGTTACCATCACTATATATGAGGGTGTTGACTCAGCAGAACTACTGGGTCTGCCAAGTCCACTGGATATAAAAATAGACGTTTATTACTTAATACCTCATGCGTTTGATGAAGGGATTATATTCAACTGGGAAAGTTTCTGAAGAAAAAGTGAGTGGCCGGATGTTATATAATCGTGTCACTGTCTGTAATACCCCAAGGGTAAACCTAAAAGTTACCTCTGGCATAAACCCTTTCACCCCTATGCAACTTTAGTTGACTCTCCCATGCATTATCTGGACGAGTCACTCCATTATGGTCTACAGAGGTGAAAGGGTTAAAACTAAATTGGCTCTTCATATTTTTTAAAACATTTATGAAATGAAATTTCTGTCAGGAGATCGTAATTCCTATTATAGATTTTATAAGAAACTAAAATGATTTAATTAAATAAAAAGTGAAATCTGGCATAAAGATTAGTATACCTCGTCACAAGCAGCACAACGTGGCTTGATGAGTTCGGCGTGGTGTCGCCCACAGTACAACGCCTCATCCTTGAAGAAGTAGATGAGATCGACGAGCAACTCCTCACAGGTAGTACATAGAAAACAAGCTGGGTGCCAGCACTGATCGTGTCCGGCCCGCGACGCAAAAACTGCTATAGAGCCGCCTGGCACTACCTCTTGGCACTGAAATGAGCAAACATGACAAATATAGTCTTCTCCTTATTGCATGATATTGTCATATTCTCCTTAAAAGAAAAGATTCAACTTTGTCAGATAAAATTTATTTTTCGATAAAAAAACTTTCTGCCTTTAAAATTATGGATCTACCCAAATCTGATGTGTGTTAAGATGTCTTTGCAGTAGAAAGAAATGTTCTTGTTGAACTTAAATTTTGACTATAAACTTCCAAATAAACTTCAAATAAAAAATACCGATTGATTTGTTTGGTGGTAGGTGTTTTGTAAATGTGCACATTTTGCTGTGGGAGTTACCTCCCCTGCACCACAGTACCTACTCATAGGGAGGTGACCATTTAGATCTGTAATCTTTCCTGGTTAATAGGGTGTGAAAAAGGTTAAAGGGACGTGAAAATCGTTCTGTCGCAGTCAGTTTACCGGATACATTTGAAACAGCTACAAAGTCAGACATTGGAAACAACGAGGGGTGGAATTGTGTTGCAGCCATTTCCATTTTCACCGTTAAAATATTCATTATTCTGTAATGCCAATAGAAAATCACTTTATCTACGGATATTACTTTCTAAATCTCATCCGTTCTGTACGTTGTTGTTACTGTGTATTCACCGACTGCTTACACGGGAGATTTACCAGTAGTTGGGTTTCCTTTACATACACCGGGTACAATTTCCAGTACAAATTCCGAGCCCTACATACTAGGCCTACTTTCGTCTGTATAATGTGGGTATCTATTACAACCCGTTAAGTGCATATGATCCGTTTCTACCGACTTAACTGTCCCCGTCACGTAACAGTTGTAGGGTGTAACAGTACGCCTAAATCAGCCGTGCTCTAAGTAGTTTGGGAACAGTGCATCGGGATAGACTTACAGAGTATACTACAATCAAACGTTTTAGTCTCCGTAATTTATAATGTACTTAACATGGATTGGACTCTTGTCAGTCTCGACACTGTTACACAAAAACATGTTATATGTAGTAACAAATCTCGGACAGGACCAAAATAAGGCAAAACTTGTAATATTGCTTTATGTTTATGAAATAAATCAATTTCAAGCAACATAAACTTGACTTGGTTAAAAGCACTGTTTCCTATTAAGCCTGTAGTCAATATGTTGTATAGTATCAAAGAAAATCTAGAAATATTTACTGGAATAACTCTGAACAGTGTGACTAATTCTGAATCATTCGGGGACTAATGCACAGATACAGATACAGGGGGCCATGGACCTATGCGTACACTAGAAACTTCTGACTTGTTTGTATCAGCTCTGTTACAGAAGAAAAAAAATATTTGAGGGGGGAAAAAAATCAGTGAACTTGTCAGTGGTGCTACGTGACTCTCCGCTAGTCAATGAAATGATAACATAGATTTAACAGAGACAAGAGGATCACAGGACACAGAGACCTCCTACAGTGTACGATATCCCCACAGACCCGAGGTTTTGTAAGACGGAGTACTGGTTAAAAACACGGGGTGAGAGAGTTTTTTTCCCGGCTGCACATGCCTTCCGTTAAACCAATCATGCAATTGAAATTGGATGGAAATTTGGGAACAAGATAATACGAGGACTTTGTGTTGAATGAAAGTTGACCTCTGTAGGTTACAGTTTGTATTGTATATTACGTACAACTACACATAAGTGGTGATAAGCCCATGCCCAGTAAAAGGCCCACCCCTTGTCGTAGATTTTACCAATGATATACCCATGCCCAGTAATAGGCCCACCCCTTGTTGTAGATTTTACCAATGATATACCCATGCCCAGTAATAGGCCCACCCCTTGTCGTAGATTTTACCAATGGTATACCCATGCCCAGTAATAGGCCCACCCCTTGTTGTAGATTTTACCAATGATATACCCATGCCCAGTATTATAAGCCCACCCTTTGTTTAAGATTTTTCCAATGATAAGCCCAGTCACATGATTTAACTAGTGAAAAGCCCAACCCCTTGTCACACAGATAACTTGAAAAGCCAATGCTAAATACCAGTAATAAATCCACCACTTGTTCAAAAACTTTTATATGTGAAGGTCATATCTAGAACATATGTATTTCAAGAATACGGGGGATAATTCTGAAATAAGCCCACTGTTAGAGGTAACATGTGATGGATGTGCTGGTCCGTTTACCTTGGTACATATGCTCCCCTGCATGGTGAGGGGTAGGGGCCGCACACTGCCCCGCCCCAGGGCCTCTCTTTTCCTCTGGGTGCTGAACATACGAAGCTCTCTCTTCTCTTCCTCAGACAGCGTATTACAGTAGCGTACTTCATTGTCATGGGGAGGTAACTGCTGCAGCAGCTGACGGACCCGATATTTCTCCCCGACACTGTTCAGGTACGGAACCTTGTCCTCTGGCAAAGCAGTGAAGTACTGATGTACCTGGAAAAGTACAGAAGACAATAATAATCACCATAAAACATCTCAAAAACAAATCCAGTATGATTTGGAGAGTACATTTAGCACATAAACTGCATTAAAAGTGTACAGGTAAGAATATCTGTCTTGCCGCCATTTTTAATTCACAAAATTATTACACTACAATATCTCAATAATTTAAAACTATCACATCATCCCTTCCCTCTCTCAGACAGGTAAAGCAAGCTTAACCCTTTCACCACTGTAGACCATAATGGACTTACCCAGATCAATGCATGGTAGAGTCTATTAAAGTTACATAGGGGTGAAAGGGTTAAGCAAACTGATTGTAAGACTCATCAAGATATACACATTTATGGAAAGTTTGGTCGGAAAAAATGAGAAAAGATGAAAGAGATTAAGAACCTGGATGTGAATATCCTTCAAAACGATTTTTATTTGCATTCAATTGGTGCTTTCACAATAAACGTCTGTAATATCCGCCCGCAGTAGAAACCTGTGAAAGGCCCCGTCCACTTCTACAATTTCAATTTCAACAACGTGGTTAGGTGGTTGTATTGTTTCCCAACTTATCCGGTGCACGGAAACTGCACAGACGATTACCAACATAATTGGATCTATTCACAGTCTCTTTGGAGGTAGTTAAGCCTCATTCTAGATCATGAAATCCTCAAGTTTAATCTCAAAACACAAAACTCTTCTGGCAAAACAACTTATTTGGCTTTTTCTGTCTCATAATTACAAAATAACTTTTACAAATGACAATGAACTTTTAAGGGTTATTATACCTTGTGCAATTGCGAAATGAAAATACTTGTTAGCTGTAATAGAAATTTGTGCATTTATATTTCTGTACTGAAGACCCTTTGGTATAGTTCCGTTCTTCAGGTGGTTTTAGTGAGACTCTCTGAGAAGACAGGTGGGGAGTGGCCCCCGTTAGAAATCTTGGAAATCTCTGCAGAAATCTTTTTATTGCGTAAGAGTCACTCCATCATGAAGTCATAAGAACTAGCTCTGCATTAGACTTTCAAAAATAGAAATTCACCCCGATAAGACGTACTTCGAATTTAAAACCAAACTCTTGTGATAATGGTATACTACAGAGATAGACAAAGCGATATCCTTGTCCTAACTCCTTAATATGGTGCACACAGATGCTGATTCTGCTGCTTCTCAGCATGCTGGTACCTAATCTTACAGCTAGGTAGATGGGAACAATCAGGGTTAAAAGTATTGCTCAAGCACATATCACAGTGTCCTTGGCAGGAACCAACTATCTAACGTGGAGCAGACTGCTTTGCCTCTTTCATATTTTAGGAAATACTGGACATTTTCGAGTTCATGCCAAGAAAAGTAATTTATATGAACAGGTGATATCTCATTCAGTTAAAAATAATATTAGAAATGGTTTTTTTATCCAAAAAGCGCCACACTGATCCTGATGTATACATATATACCTATAAAAGAGCTCAATACAGAATGACTTTGTAAGCAAACACATCCCAGACCTTAAAGCTGTCAATAATTTTCAAGGAGTTTGGTGATTATATCATTCATTTTTGTACCATACGCATCTCTTCATCAAGTCACACTTCTCAAAAACCCATTTTTCTTGTAATTATTCGCCGACTTTCATGGTCACAGCATCAAATGTACTCTAGAGGACTCACGGCCACTTAAAATAGCCAAGTAATTATCGTACATCAATCAAAATCTTCCGAATAAATCTATCTAAAAAACATTTATCAAAACTTCGGCAAAACAGCCAGCAGTAAAACGAGAATAAAGTCTTGACACATCTCTTAAATTGAGAAATCACACGTATCATTTTACTTCCTATGTACGAAGAGCCCATAATGTCTTTGTAATTCACGTTTTACGAGGTAAGATACATCAGGGTACACCATCACACACAGCCAGTAAATTACTGCTGAATTTCTGGGGAGGGAAACTTTAACGAAAGGAATGTACTATGTTTATAATGATATTTAAGATAGCTATAAAAGAACTTCCCGCAAGATATAAGTCTGTGATTTATACGGATTGATTTATGTTTTTGAATTCAAAATATACTAAAAGGGACTATATTTGATTTTAAATCATAAAGTTACATTAATAGATCCATAATAAAATTATGCTTAATGTACAATTAAACTTTGAAATAACCAGACACAAATCTATAAAATATACCAAGCTTTAACTCATTTACCCCTGAAGACATATTTGAACTGTTCCAATTCAAAGGTTGGAATATTTCATTATGAAATTTCAGGGGTGAAAATGAGTAAAAGTACAGATTTGATGTGAAGGTTAATAAAATGGCTGCCATCCCTCTATAGGCAATAGAAAACAGATGACTATCACTTGTCAGTTTCATGATAAACAATTGGTTTTGACATATCAAATATAAATACATGGCTACATGTTATTAAAACACCCAATATGTAACATTTTTATTTGCAAGAGCTCAGCTTACAGACCTATGACATCACATTATCAAACACACAAAAGAGTCCAGAATTTTAAAGTGCAGATATGATATCAAGGTAAAAAAAAAAAGATGGCCGACATCTTTTCAACGATAACTTATATAAGTAATATGTATATAAGACATCTCCAACAAATGTTTGGCAAATTACGCTAAACGTCTTCCGTAGCCGTCATATCTGACAGGTTGTGGATGAACAACGGGAGATTCTGGACAAAAACATCTAGATCTGTACTTTTTTAGGTTTTGATTTCAGGACTCCATGTTGGAACTCTCTCCGACTACCAACCGCTGTGTCAAATCTTAACATCCTGACATCCTAAAGTTCAGTGTTGATGTTCTTTCGCTGTCAAATACCAAAAATACCTCCACCACTATTAGATAAGCAAAGGTGGAGATGGTGAGCCATTAATGTCGGCGGGCATGGTTGCCTGGGTCACCGGGTCAGACATTGATGAGCTACAGAGTTATTTCGAAGAAGAAATAAGATCAACGAACAAAACACATTGATGAAGCACAGAGAAATCTTGTAAGACATCTAAACCATCAAAATACTACAGACCCCTGTGTAAAGTTTACATAATTCATCAAATTACTACAGACCCCTGTGTAAAGTTTACATAAGACATCAAATTACTTCAGACCCCTGTGTAAAGTTTACATAAGACATAAAAATACTACAGACCACTGTGTAAAAGTACACACTGGTGTTCAAAATCCGATCACCAAGGTTACAACATTTATAGAAATGTCTGCTGTTACAAATGTGAGGATTACAACAATTTCAAACAAGCATTCATCACTTCTCTAGTTAATAGCAATTTTCTGAATCGTCCTTCTAAGATCAACCATTTTGCATTTCAAATTCTTTGTGTCATTGCAAAAACAAAAAATATCTGAAAGACATTTTTTGGTCACAAGTTCACCAACTTATCCCTAACATACATCTACTGTGTCTATTTCATGTGGATCTTCATCCTAGGTTAAAAAAATATAGTTTCTAATTTACATTTATGAAAATATTTAGCAGCAAAACCAAAAACTGTTCATAAAATAACCTTGACGTGCCATTTTGACAGCAGTTTTACATAAAAGTTCCCATCTGCTGCTAAAACTGCCATAATATAGACATGCTTGACAAAACCTAAGGTTAGCCCTCATCAGTCAGGAGTGTCACCCCCAGTCTACAGCGCCCTAACAACCACTTACGACGTTGCCAAGACTTTTTTCGGGGCGACTTCTACAATTCCAACTGCACTGTCTGTTCATAGACAAGTGAATAGATCTCTGCCAGATTTTGTTCTATCCTAGGAAACAGTGCCAGAAATGATTATTTTGGGGGTATTATCGTAAGATTTATTGACGGAAGGAGATTTTAGAATTTTAGTGATTTCAAATATGATGGTTACGGCAATATATACTGTATGCAATGAATTTGAAAGTTACGAGAGCCTGTCATCAATGTGACGGCATGAAGAAATTGAACTCTGGGAACATATTTGTCGGGAAAATTGTCTATTAAGCTGATCACCAATCAGTATGTATGAATTGTCAAAAAAAAAAAAAAAAAAGTTTCATCCTTTACATGAAAGACAATGCAATATTCTTTTCAAATTTAGTTTCAATGATTGTTTTAATCTCGGTATTGTTTTATTTTTAAGCTTCCTCAATGAAATTTGAACAAGGTTACAGACCCAGGTGTGACAATTTTCAGTTAATTTGACACCAATACCTGTATTCATTATAAATATTACAGACAAAATGGTAGATTTTTACTTGGGATATCTATCTGCCAATTGACCACACCATCAGTAGGCCAAGGTAGCAGTTTGAGTAAGACGAGCTCTAATACCCAGTAATAACCTACCTGATATTGAATTACCACATCCAAACAAGTTAACATTATAATTTTCAGCTGACCCAGTTATCGGCTTATAGGTGGGGGGACAACTTTAGGGTGATAAGATAATAATTTCATGGTCATTGAAGCTGATAATATCAGGTTAGGCTAAGCCCTATACCAGTTTCAACAATCTTCCTCCCCTATACATACAACCAACTTCCCTTTCCTTCATTCTTATATATTTATATACGGTAATAATGACTTTACCAGATTTCTCCATCTATCTAGCCTTATCAACAATTTCTCAGATTGCAAATCGAGTTCTTAGAAATGACCTACATCCAACCTAAAGATGAGCACAGATTATGCAATTACGACTTTTGCCATCTTAATTGATGATTCGGCAGAGTGTAATCTATATAAGTTATCAACTTCTGTATGCCTGAAATCTACTCAACACTCAAAAGCCATAAAGGAAATGTAGAATTTTCAGGAAGGGATGCAGCACATTGCCGTTTTCTTTGGCAGTATTGCTCCGGCTATATCAGTCCTTGAGCTGCAGTTATGGGATGTTTATCTAGTATTTAAATTTCTGACATTTTTACGAGCTGTAAGGTTGGGTCATCCCCCTTTATGCATCAAGCCCTGTTTGAAATCATCCTCTGTTCACTGGAAACTTTCTCGTCTGGAAAATAATCAAGGGCTTTCGAGCTGAGTTATGGGCAGGCAAAGGTATGACTAAGGAGCAGGCACAGGTGTAAAGACAATCAGGAACTGTACAGGGTTTCTCAACCAAGCGCACCCTTCTCTTTCCCAACACCAGCAAATCTGTGCCCCATCTCCACCGATTCACACAGCACAAGGTAAGGGTAAGCTGGAGATTAAAAGATCATTATATCGGAGTAACAGTTTGACTGAGACAGAGGGTTCTAACACACATATGCCACCCCATCATGGCCGAGGCTCTCTTAGTACTGTTCTCGCTCTCTCTCTTGCTCGGAAGAGTTAGATGTTCCTCTATCGTATCTCTGCAACCATTTGTAAAAAAACATTCCCAATTACGCAGCGATTATGGTAACATCCTTCCCTCGCCAGCTGCAGAAACTGAATTGTACACTCCAGGAAGTCGACTCATCAAAGAAAGGCATTACGCTTGTCAATCATCCTCCGGCCTACCTGAAACTTGTTTCTCGGTTCACTCCTGGCCGTTATTATCACGTTAAAGTAACTTGCAGCATCAGCATTTGTGGCTTAAGCTTCCGCAATGAAAAAAAGCCTACATGTCCTGTTGCGATTAAAAACTTAAAACGTTAATTAATTTCTCTTAATCATTGTTGATGTGGCACACAGAGCACTTCCGAAACATCTACAAAACCTCTACAAAACCTGTCTAAACTGACCTTCACATTGTACTAGTGTTTCAGTTCATACAAAATCAAATTACACAGGTGTAGTATACATATAAATGCATACAGAGGACTCAGGCTAACAACGTTTTGGATTAAATAGAGTTAATATTTAAGAGAGATATCTAGTTTACAAAGTGTCTTGTTTAGAGAGGTTTGGAGACTATTAGGTTCAGTTTATATAGGTGTCTGGGTCACAAAGAGTCTGAATTAGACAGGTGTCTGGATTAACCCATTTCTGGTTTAAATACATTTCTTGATTAAAAACTACTCGATGAAGAAATGTTTCTGTTATTCAAGTTTCTGGATAACTAAATGTTTGGCCATCACAGATTTCTGGATTATAAAGTGTGTGGCTTACACAGGTTTCTGGATTATTAAGTGTGTGGCTTACACAGGTTTCTGGATAACAAAGTGATTGCCGAACAAGAGTTTCTGGATTTAACAATTTCCAGTTGATGTATAATAATGTGTTTGCTTTAAACAAGATGTAGGTTTATACAGATTTCTGGATTACAAAGATTTTCATTTAGACATGGTTCAGAATTACAAAGGGTTCAGTTTGGACAGGTTTTTGGTTTAAAAACTGCCTGGCTTAGTCAGGTTTCCTGGTATATACATTTTCATTTAGACAGGTTAATCTATACTATTTTTGTTTTCACATCCCTTTAAGACTCAATTTCACATCCAAAATGGCACCAGAAAAAAAACCTGGAGAATGCAACTGCACACCAATCAGACATAATTGACATAAAAAAGCTTTCTACTATCTAACGTCCTTTTTATCCAGTTGATTTCAATCAACTTAGCGAGGAATCAATAAGTTTTTGAGTGAGAGATACAACATTATGATATTATTGCTGGCAGATTTTTATCTCCAATTGGGGTACATATGTATTACACATAAAGGCCTGAAAACAGGGACAGACTCAGATACAATTTAATTTACGAGTCATATTTCCATAATTTTGGGATCAACCGAATACCAGTTGCCTACGATCACAAGACAACATGGTTTTGTGACATTCAGTGTAAAGACAAACACCGTATAAAACTGCTTTTTTCCCCCCAAAGGTGATTTAAGTTTAGTAGTCACAGGAGCCAAAAAAATGATCAAACACCGCCTGTTAGCCGAGTCGAACTCCTCTGCTGTGCCCTGGGGGTAGCAACAGCAGAAACTTTGAGGGATTACAGAAGAGTTTGAACGTTTTATCATTTTACCCCAGTGAAATTGGTATCTGAAGAATGCCAGCTAGATAATCTTTGAAGTTGGTGTAACGTATGGCTGAACAATTTCCTTAACGTCTGATGCCTGTCCCACCAGCCATGCCATTTTTAAGGATCCCCAAAGCTCAATTTGTTTAATAAAGGATGTTTTTTTCTAGTAATTTTACAGGATATGATAAAAAAATTACCAAACCCATCGTTTGAAATTAAATTCTAATATTCCAATGAGTAACGGACAAATGCATGCGTAACGGTAAAATGGTGATGGGTAGTAGCTCAAAACTGGTGCGTGACAGTACCATTACGCTAAAACAGCCTGGGGATAACAAATAAAAGCTTCAAATATTGAAAAGTAATAAATATTTTCTTGAAATCATATTCTCGAGAAGTTTACAGCAGATGGGAAAAATTTGTTGAGATCACCAGTTGAGAGCAATCGTTGGCCCAGACTCTATCCTCAAACTTCCTTTGAACAGGTCGCTGAAGCAAAAAATTAATTCCAACAATTATCAGATGATTCAGGAACGAACAATGGTCGCTGTGACAGCAGGATATTGAAGTCTGTCCCAAGGACGAACTCAAAAATCAGGACAATTCCCAAAACACACACAAGACCTCAAATTGGAGATGACGTCTATCGTCTCCGACGTGACTCAGCATGTTTTGTCTGCATTTGTAAATGTTGTTCCCCTATCGTAAAGTCTTCGCCCTATGTCCCCCACTCACTCGTATCCGTGGCAACCACTCTTCTCTGTGGCTCCTTCTCTGCTTGTTATGGCTGCCAACAAATGGTTTTTAAATTAAGTTCCAATTGAAGTGTACTTAGAAGGACATCATGAGAACTTGAGTTACATCACTCTTCAATATCCGGTTGTCCATAAAAGTGGTCGCCCAACAAAAACACTGGCCAATAAAAATGGCCGAGACTATTTTTTTTTAAATGTTGTTTATTCAATTGCAGATTTAAGGATCCGGTGATCAAACCAATGCATTAGAGGCTGTCTCAACAGACAGTCGGCCATTCCAATCAATATCGGTCAACAGAAATGTCCAAATGCATATCAAACATCTGTTTATTTCATTGTATTTTTTTTTGTGTCTATCTATAAATACCAGGACTTTTTAAGAAGTTTACCCTAATTCTGGAAATATTCCTCAATGTCAAAGGATTTGTATTCATTTTATTTCTTTGTTTTTTGTTTAATAATTCAACAGACGTTTCTTGCAAGCGAATCAATAAAAATATAAACATGCATCAAATTTGATTTTTTTCCCCCCCCTGAAAGGTTTAGAAACTCTACATTGATTTATCATACCAAGTGACAGGACAAAAACACCCCAACACTTCCGATCAATGTGTGTCGCGTAAAAGTCTACTTTATTTTTGCATCATTACTGAATCAGTGGCTCGGAAACTGTTAATGGCCACTGTGTACTTCCATGTATCTCTATATCCTTTTAGGCCAGAACACCTACCAAGCTTTGCTCCAGAAAAGACTCGTCTGAAATCTTGTCAATGCATATATGCACCTAATAGTGTTCAACATACACTGACATCCCTATTAATCTCTCCCACCTGGATTGACAATTTCTCTGTGGATATATGAATTTTTTTTTTCCGACAGAATTCATAACATTCTCTTTTCATTACGATGACAAATTGATTTCCATGTAATTTCTGTTGATATGCAGTGTCACCATCGATTTCCTTCAACAAGCGTCCCCAGTAACGGTTAGACGCAAACGGGGCTCAAAAATGGAAATAAACCAATTCTATCGGCTAGGAGATCAAGTCTTCATTAATCATGTGTCCGAACAAACCACACGTAATGTATGTCTACAGGACGAGTAATTCAGGATGTTTCACTAAAACAGCGCAAGATTACAGACAGTAACTGTGAGCCATGCTTAAGAAATGTGTAGGTTGCTGTTTATCAATTAACCCCCAAACGCCACTGATGAATGGTAAACATGTCAAACATTCAAACGAGTCGGATTTTCGATTCTGTCACAAGATAGAAGCTTGCAGTGATTTCTTTCCATCATTTATCTTCTTAAAATTGACAGGAAAGAAATTGATATTAGAATCTACAAGTTTTTCTTGTTCTTTAAGCAAGCCGAGTCAAATTTGTATTTCGGAATAAATTGCCAACAGTCAATTTATTTTCTTTGAAATTTGAAATACGATGTGATCAGGGAAACTGTTTTTTCTTGAGATATCAGTATTAAGTTGTCAGGCTGAACTCTATCAGTGTAGAGAAATGTTATCGCCAGCCTTGAATTCTGAATTTAAAGGATTTGTTGAAATCTAGGAAGACACATGTATTTTTGAACAGAACAGAAAACAGATCAATAAAGAATTCACACAAACTATCAGTTTCAAAATTGTTGACAATCTAGAAATGTTTTTACTTCATATCTTAAACACAGAATTTATTGTTTTTGTATCCCTGGATTCCCGCAGATTCTATCCCATAATTTCCAAGCTTTTGGAGAGTTATAACAAGAGAATTGTTAACCACACAAAGTCTGTGTGGAATTATTGAGTCGAAAAACAATCGGAGAATAGGGAGAGAATGACAGAAACCTCTTCAGCACTTAGCATGGAATCATTTGGACCCCCTGCTAGACAAAAACAATCAGGGCTGACCAAACACTGGTGAAATGGATTCTCACGGAAACATTCCGGTACGTGAAACGGTTATGTAAAAATCCAATAGGAAGAAACAGTACACTTGTATCCTTGTTGATAAATACGTTTTCTGACCAGTTAAAAGGAAGTAATCTTTTCTATTATGGTAACATAATATAGAACATTATTTCAGTGGAACGTTCCAATTAATGCTTGAAGAAAATCAATTTCTATCACATTACCATCGGAAATGTACTTAAAATATATCCGGAACATTATATTGATTTCATTTATTATGTACGACACTAAAAAACTGATTGATGTACTTTGTTATTTGTTACTGTATTCACTGCACAATGTGTTACGTAAATGTATTTGTTACGATTTTATCAAAATCGTAAAAACCTAGATAGCCTTCGGACGCTGCCATCTATGGAAGCACAATTAAGGTTGTAATATATCTTGATAAAAATCTTCAATAATTTATTGACAACAAATTATAGAGACTGATCACACAAACAAAATTATTACTGTAATTGTACATATTTTGGTGGTGACTTATTTTAGCACTTTTCTTATTTGAAATAATGCTCTTTAAAATTACCACGGCACACATTGCAGTTTCTGTTTTTTAGTTTTCTATAGCATATTTTGGGGTGTGCCAACAAATCAGCACACTACCCTGGTAAAATTTGATAATCTGATTGCACTAAAGAAAGTTTGTTGACAGTAAATGAGAAAACAAAAATATTTTTAAAAATTTTCATCAGGTTTTGTTGATGAAGATACACAAAACTTGAGGCTGAGCAGTGTTATATCAGACGCTGAAGATGCTATCATTTATCAAACTACCGTTTTGTCAATGTTAAAAGTTTATATCGTTATTTCAATTAAAATGTCTCTGAATTCCATTACTTGATATGCATCTTGTCATATTGTAACTTATTCTGTTAACAGACCGTATACTTCTCAACGTTTTCTGTAAACACATCAAGCGATTTCCCCAACTTTTTCTCCCGGTCTCTGGAAGTGTCACTCAACGATGTTAGGGCTTACCAGAGTTTTTTCTCTCCGACACCCTTGCAGACATGATGTAACAGTCTTACACATGTATGGTATGTTGACGATGCACGCCCTCGACATCTTCCAAAGCATGCCTCAAGTAGAAATGACAGGATGTTACACGGCCGACCGTGCCAGCTTGTGATAATGAGTAACATTTGACAAATTACGGGGGGTTCAAATCATATACATTGCACAAAAAAACGGTGCTTCTTGCTGAGAGAAGAATAGCTTTTTGTAATTACAACACAAGATTACGTACTACTCAAGAAAAAAACTTTCACACCAATTGTGAAAATCGCATCTATAATGCATTATTTCCTGATGAATGAACACTTCTGTATTAGATGTGGTACACAATTTGGACCCAAGACAACCAAATTACACAGGTTTTTCTGTGGTTTTAATTTTGACCATGCAACATCCCGTAATTTTTCACCTTTGCGTGTTGACAATTTCGTTGCTATTTTTTACCCAGCCCACACCTCTATTTCTCTTTTCACAATTACTGAATATTTTTGAAAACAGCATGACCTGCAATGCTTTAAAATGATATGTCAAGATTATCAAGGATTGAACAGCCTTCAAGACCTAATAAAACAAACATACCTTTGAGCAGATCTGGTTCAATGTATTTAAAATGCTTTCTTTTTAAAACTAGAGATGAAGATACTGAAAATGATTCATAATCTAATAAAAGGTAGAATAATTTTTTGAAAAATCATATTTCCCCATCAAAGGCTACAAACTCGTGGTTTTAAGCTCGCGTTCGCGAACCATTGGGCCCTGGTAGTTCATGGTCAGGAAGCTGAGGTGGCTGGCTATAAATGTTGAAACTCCTGTTAACATATATCTTTGCTTAGCTACAGGGATCCCACTTAGCTGGTACCCATCTCCAAAAACAAATGGCTGGTTAGTTTCTCCAATTTTCTTCTTCTTTTCTTATAAAATTTCTATCGGCTAAGCATTTTTAAGTAGTGCAGGGACGTTTTCCATAGGTTTTTTTTCCATAATTTATAGAAAGTCTTTTTTTTGTTTCAGAAACAGACAGTAGTAACACAGTGATTTATGTCACAACACTTTGTTAAGATTGTCATGCTCTGGAAACTGTTACTTGTAGGGATGGGGCAGCTAGATTCTTATCTAACAGTTCAGCATCAGCTGCTGTACTGCACCCTCCCTCCTCCATGCTTACTATCCTTCGTTTTTCCTTATCTCTTCTCCCTCTTATAGGCCCCCTCTGTGTCTCTTCTCTTTCAGGTCTAGTCACTC
>JAUMHH010099757.1:0-21680 GCA_032359455.1 Chlamys rubida
GGAATTGGTTACGTCATTGGTCATGAGATCACTCACGGATTTGACGACAATGGTGGGTTCAACTGTAACTTTTACCAACGAATTGTCAATTACCTACGAAATAAATGTTTACAATATCTATCTTTTGTTAACTTAAGGGTCCCTGTACCACTCAATTGAATGTGAAATAATTTGTCTATACAATATCTATCTTTTGTTAACTTAAGGGTCCCTGTGCAACTCAATTGCTTACGAAATAATTTGTTTACAATATCTATATTTTGTTAACTTAAGGGTCCATGTACCACTCAATTGCATGTGAACTAATTTGTTTACAATAGCTATCTTTTGTTAACTTAAGGGTCACTGTACCACTCAATTGCATGTGAAATAATTTGTTTCCAATATCTATCTTTTGTTAACTAAAGGGTCCCTGTACCACTCAATTGAATGTGAAATAATTTATTTTCGATCTCTATTTCTTGTTAAGTGTAGAATCCCTGTACCGCTGCCAAAAACAGTAAATATAAATTAGAAAATATATTTCTGGTATGACTATACCCCTGATAAACCATTTCCGAAAAACAATGAATATCAAATGAACAAAATATAATTCAAAACAGCACGGGATTGTTATTCTGTCGCCCTATTCCACTGAGTTACCTGATATACAGATGTTATTTGCCCAATAGTGATACAGTTATATAACAAACGACATTAAAAGGCGGTTATTGTATATACGAAGAACCACAGCAAATTCAGTAGTGTTTTGCCAGCAGCGGGACGGTGATCCTTAATACATAGTTTCAACAAATATCGACCATTGTTACGTTATCGCATTGGTTGCTGTAGTTGGTCAGAAATTGCATATAACAATTAGTTAATATGTTATAACAAGTCATTTTAGTGAAACATATATTGAATAATTGTATGAATTTCTTGTTTCCCCCCTTTTAGTATTGAGATCGTTCTGTGTACTTGTTGACACAGTAGTGTATGTGTTTACGTTTATGTGTTTACCATGTTACCTTGATTGTTATCTGTTCAGGTCGAAGATACGATAAAACAGGAAAACTGGACGCCTGGTGGACAAACTCTTCTATCACTAATTTTAAAACCAAAGCGGATTGTATAGTGAACCAATACAGTGGTTATACCGTGGAGGCAGCCAATCAAAAGGTGAGATTGTTTTTACGTGGACAATTAAGGATTCGACTAGATAATAAATTGGTTTGTCGATGTATCAATCGTTTCATTATCTTGACAAATCCTTATGATTAAATTCTAAAATTAGAAAGGAACACTTTTATTGCCCAATATAAGTATCATTTTCATTTACAATAAAATAGTTTTGTTTTAATGAATGACGCAATTATTTTTTATGTTGACCCATCAAATGCCATGTTTCAAATCCCCGGCGCGTGCTATGACCCCAAAATCTAGTTGGGCCGGAGCTTTCAACAGGCTAATTTACATGAACTTTCCCGATTAATGACACTATTAATGTCTTATTTAGGGTTTCGCTAGTCGTCGGCAATTCTTCCATGTCATCTCTTTTAAAATCGAGAGCAATGCTTGAATTTCCAATGTTAAAAGACGTGGCTTTAGACGATTATTTCAATGTGACAGATGGTTACTATTTTGAGAAATAGGTAGTAATAAGCAAATAAGTAGTACTTTGTGTATGATGTCATCAACATCTACTCTTATTTTTTTCCGATCTATGACTTGGTAGACAGTTAACATAAAACAACGAAAACGCGTGTTACAAACCGTATTAAATTACAATTGTATTGCCTCATCTCTCAGTTATGTATTTGTCTTCTGCAATGATGCTGTGTTCAAAATATGTATCATGTCATATACAACGTTTCAATAGTAGTCGTAGACTAATGGTATGACGTCGACAACGGTGAATTAACGTTTGTTTGCATAAGTAATGAAATAAAACAAATAGGAAGTATATAAGAGCATTGAAATTAAATACAAATCCAAAGTTAATGCATAGATAAGTGTATATGATTATTGTACGCTATGCAATACGACCTGTACATCATAGTTAAGAATGCACGTCTGTCCGTTGTAAAAAGTCAAATGTTTATTTGGAACGTTTAGAAATATTAAGAAACAATCACATGACTTATACTTGTGTAGTGTAATTCATATTTAAATGAAGGAAGATTATCATTGCAAAGTGAACGGTTCTGAAAGATAAAATTAGTGCTTACAATATGTGTAAAAAAACGTTTTTATATATTTAGAAGATTGTACAGGCTCTGTCAGTTTAATTATTCCCTTTTGTATCTGATATCTATAAACCAAAGATAATGGTGGAAGTGTGCTAGACAGGATAGAGCTAATAAATTCCTCTGCTGCTGCCATATGTTACAGTTAAATGGAAAACTTACGCTCGGAGAGAACATTGCTGACAATGGTGGCCTTAAGGAGAGCTTCCGGGCGTACCGGAATTGGGTCAAGGAGAACGGAGAGGAACCCAAGCTTCCGGGATTGGAGTACACTCCAAACCAGCTTTTCTTCTTAAACGCAGCACATGTAAGTATTCTACATTCAATATGGTATACAGATGTGTAACAATGGGGATGTAAATTACAACAACCCGGCGAGGGAAATATTAAAACCAACAATTATAATATAATATAATGCTATATTTACCCTTGAATTGAAAATAAATGCACGTCAGCTCAACCAAGAAAAAAACTGTTAAAAGAGTCTTGTATAATAATTGAAGCTGATGGAGGCAAATAGCATGCTAGTCACATTCAAATTCAGCTATGCAGTACAATAACAGATTCGATAAAATACAGGCAGTTCCAAGATGGATCATATAATGATGTTTCGATAATAGTTACTTCCATTGTTCATCCTATGATCTGACGATACTACTTTCCTATGTTAGGTGTGGTGTGGGATAATTAGACCAGAAGAGGCACTCAGGAGAATTCGGGTTGATGTTCACAGCGACGTAAAGTCAAGGTATGTCTTGGATACCTCACACTAAAAAGAATTATTCATTATGGTAGTTAAACAGTAGTATACGTTAACACTGTCACATGTAATAGCTCAACGCTTCTCGACCCTACGACACTAGCTAAAATAGATCATATACATTAGCTACAATAGGCTTTAGCTTTACTAGCTACAGACACAGTAGTATACTGTTTGCCATATAATTCCACTTTTAGAAATGTTTTTGAATGGTAGGTTAGCCTTTTGAAAAAATTAATTTTGACAATTTCAAAAGTACGAATATAACACAAACATTGAATACAACAACATTCAATGCAAATAACACTAATTTCGTTCAACCAGTCCCTTATTGTCTGCGCAAGCTACGCCGACTATAGAGTCTGGTCATAGTCTACGATATCGTTTCGTTAAGTCAGAATGAGGCTGACTAGAAATCTGGTAGATGATTTCATTGGTCAAAGGAAGACAAACACTTTTCAAGATGGCTGCGCCTTGTGAAAACTTTTATCTTCTTTTCCATTCACTTCAGTGAGAGTGCATATAATTGTTGTTAAATGGGTCGGACGTTTTCGGAATTCTGCCAACTGGGTACGGAAAAACGGAAATAGATACATTTCTTCCTCAGTTGTTTATGAAATTAAGATCAGCATCAACAACCCAAAATGTCATCGTGATTTCACCATTACACAGGCGCTTGACACACTAATAGTGATATGATGTGTACATATATAGTATATACATCATATTACTATTAGTGTGTCCAGCACCTGTGCACCATTAGTGTCGTTAATGAAATGAAAGTAAAAACACTGCCCTCTGATGGTGATAATTTTAAAATACTGTGTTTGACCAGACTCTTGATTTACAAAGTGATCAAGTGTCTGGTTGAACGAGACTGAAATATCACATGATTTTATAGACCTTAAGGGAGATAAATCTAACAACAATCTTGGATATTATCTGCAATAGTAGCGTGTATTATATGTATATTTCTTGTTCTATGTAAGATTAATACATTCATAACAATTTTAGATATTCTTGTTCACTAAAAATCTTAATTTTTTTTCGAAATGAAAAACTGAAAATAATTATTGTGTAGTTTCTGTGATTCAAGTTATCTGATAATTCAGTTGGAAATCAAACAAAAAATATTAATAAAAAATATTATTAAAACAAGCATTGAAAATGATGCTTTGTTTAATAGCTGTAAACTATTACAGGAATACTAGATTTTAACATATGTCATGTACCACTTCGTTACATTTGTGACTTTACCCCCGATTGTTATGTATTTCAATTCCTTCAATTAATTTGCAACTTTGTCTGTGCTATTGGTAAATTCACTTTCGTTTCTTTGTCCAGAGCGAATGGTCCGACATCGAACAATCACGACTTTGCAGAGGCTTTCAATTGTCCTGTCGGCAGTCCTATGAATCCTGTTAAGAAGTGCGTCATCTGGTAGACAGAGGCTGTCGTCACTCCATAGGGTCGTCTAGTAGACCTGTGGTTGCCATGACAGCACGGAGTCGTCTGGTAGATCATATGTTGACATGGCAACATTTTTGTCAAAAAAAGTCTATCCCTACACGAGAGGAAGTTGTAAACTTTACAATTATGATTATTGAAGTCATTATAAGCACGATAAAAGGCATTATTAACAGTTTTTGAAAATAATACACATTATAAAGGCCGTTATATAAATATGTTTTCCAAAGATTATCCTGATTGGACTTCAAGTGGAATAATCATATTTTAATAATATATCCGAAGTAAATATACGTAAATACTTGTAAGAGAGTACCTATTGATTAGTTAAACTTTTGATAAATCCTACAGTGGGTAATACAATGTATACCCAATGTAGTGTATATATATACATATACTGACAAAACTGCGCATCGGGATTCGCGAGGGAGATCAGTGTTAGGTTGTATGTGTCATCCAAACGCTTAGGTGGCTATTATCAGTTGTATGACAATATCCAAAACAGAATGATTTTAAAAACAATGAATAATTCCAATCGTCCGTGTCATTGTGTTGTGTTCCTACTACTGTGTTACACTTGTGTGTATTGTGGTAATTGTATGATGATTTCTAGGAAATATTGAGCCTGTACATAATTCATTGTACACAATGTTGAAATGGATGGGTGTAAACATATAATTTGTAATGTCCGTCCGTGAAATGTTTTTAAATGATGACAATAAATTATATCTAAATCGCATAACAATTTTTGATTTTGTTCACAGTCGAAATTAATTGGCATGTATCTAGCCGAAATCGATTATATGGAAGATGACCATAACAAACGCACGTGTACAGGTGAAAGAAACACAGGTGTACAGGTGAAAGAAACACACATGTACAGGTGAAAGAAACACACGTGTACAGGTGAAAGAAACATACATGTACAGGTGAAAGAAACACACCTGTACAGGTAAAAAAACCCATACATGTACAGATGAAAGGAACACACGTGTATAGGTGAAAGAAACATACATGTACAGGTGAAAGAAACATACATGTACAGGTAAAAAAACCCATACATGTACAGGTGAAAGAAACACACGTGTACAGGTGAAAGAAACATACGTGTACAGGTGACAGAAACACACGTGTACAGGTGAAAGAAACACACGTGTATAGGTGAAAGAAACTTACATGCATAGGTGAAAAAAACACACGTGTACAGGCGAAAGAAACACGTGTACAGGTTAAAGAAACATACATGTACAGGTGAAAGAAACACGTGTACAGGCGAAAGAAACACGTGTACAGGTGAAAGAAACATACATGTACAGGTGAAAGAAACACACGTGTACAGATGAAAGAAACATACATATACAGGTGAAAGAAACACACGTGTATAGCTGAAAGAAACACAAATATACAGGTGAGAGAAACACAAATATACAGGTGAAAGAAACATACGTGTACAGGTGAAAGACACACACGCGTACAGGTGAAAGAAACACACGTTTATAGGTGAAAGAAACATACGTGTACATGTGAAAGAAACATACATGTACAGGTGAAAGAAACACACGTGTACAGGTGAAAGAAACATAAGTGTATAGGTGAACGAAACACGCATGTACAGGTGCGTATTATACATAGAATGTTTGTTTGGTAAATCCACTGTCTTACTTTACTTGCAAGGAAACACAAAGAGTGAATTATGACCCTAAGTCTTATGTAAACTTTGAGACAAAATTCATTTGGACTAGTCTCCAAATTGATGTGGATTCCGCACAAATCAGGCCGTCGGAACCCAGTAGGTGATTGAATCGTATAATGAGGAGTATCTTTGTCTACTGAAGTCTACGTGGTACATGAACTAAAGCTGTAGAGGTACAACTTATAGTGCGATCACAGGCGATCAGACAGCAATATCCTGCGGCCTAGGGCAGGTTACAGTGCCAGTGTACTCCACATATTTGATTAGTTTGGGAATGAGAATGTGTACTTCAACGATTTGTCTTCTTCGAACTCAAATGACTTCCTCGAATTTGTCTCTGTAACACATCCAGACAAATATACAAACCATTATAGCATGAAGTACTCAACATCTACGTAGACTAAAACCCCTGTGATCCGAACGACCCATTTAAAGCTCGTGATCATGAATACCGTGAAACGTCAGTCTATGCATCCATAGTAACAAAAATGTTTAAAGGTGCCGCCGTGATGTACTTTCTCGACAGAATAACCGATATATTATATCATAATTATTTGTTTGATTATTTTAGAAATAGTAAATTCCTTGTTTATGAGAAGAAGTTGTAATTATATTTATATATGATATACAACACTGACAAATGTTAATAGGGAACAACGAAACGAATTCTTAATTAATATTTCTTAAAGAAGGTCACTATAATCATTTTGTTCGAAAGGTTGAATACAACCTCCGTACCAAGGTTTTGTTATCCACAAATCCCAAACCCTTTTTCATTTACTAAAAAATCAATCATACCCAGACCTTATTTTAAGTTACTACATGTACACACCCACTATTCTCAGACCTTATATAAAGTTACTTGAAAAGTCAACCATTCCAAGACCTTATATTAAGTTACTTAAAAAGTCAACCATTCCCAGACCTTATATAAAGTTACTTAAAAAATCCACCATTCCGAGACCTTATATTAATTTACAACAACTGTATCTTAATTGATGTACTTCGTTTCGCCGTTAAATGCTTGTTTTCCTGTCCAAATATTTAGACATTGTTTACATTCCGCTTTTTTCTTTCTGAAATCTGTTGTTATTTCTCACCTATCCAATGCGGATTCCTTTAGTTTAACATTGAGTTTTATTCATTCTAGGATATCAGATGTCATGTCTGTCATGATATATTCCCCACCGGCAGACTCTTCCATCTCAATGATATGTTTATTTGCCTAGCCCCATCAGAAAGTTTTGTTCCCGTATTGTTATTACCTAGAACTTTAAGAGTTGTTTTATATGTCTTTGTTTGGTCTCATTTTACATGCTAGGTGCTCTGTTCAAATATCAGGGCAATTGACCCTCTTTGATGGTATCATCTTCAAATGTTCAAATATTTAGAGATGAAATGATTTATAGGATACGTTTTTTTAGAATTCCTCAGAGCCACTTCATTCCAGGTACAAACATTTTTTAATGATTTTAATCCAAATACCATTATAAGTTGATTTTCTGTTGTTAATGGTACAAACTCAATTTAACTGGGCAATATATTTAATGATTGAGAAGTATGGTATTATCACTATTGTAATAATCGTTAGATAATGACAAATGATTCAATTTTGTGAGAATAATTTATCACCAAAAACGTATTAAACAGGATATCAAATTCATGGACATGTCGAAATGATGCCGGTAATGACAGGTTATGAATATTCTCAATGTGAATTAACAAGAATCCAGAAACAATCGATGCAGTATACGGTAATAAAACGAGCACAACAATAATTACTGGAGATGGTGACAATGTTTCGGTCATAAAAAGACGAAACTCGGTGGTAATGAAACATTCATTATAATGACAGACGCATTAGTAATTCACCAGCTCATAGCCAGTGTCCTGTAACACTCAATGAAATGCCGATATTTTAATAGTGAGGTTATTGGAAATGTCATAAGAGCAAAATTGGAAAAAAATGTCTAAAATGTGATTACAGAATATTTGAATTGAAGTAAGACAAACATATAAATACCTAGTCAAACATTGGCGTGCAGAACTATATTCAACACCGCTATGAAATCATCAAATGACACAATCTTATTTATTTTCTGTAAATTTTAGATAATTTAATCATAGCAATACGCTTTGAAGTAATGAGTCTACCGGGACTATTTGGTTGGCCGTTAGCTGCATGGGCGTTGTTATTAAGAGGTGAAACATCATCTGGTTACTATTCACAAACCAGTCCGCCAGGTACGGTAATCTCACCAACCCTAGTGGATTTATTGTTATCATTGGTAAAAGCCTTATTATGCATTGATATAAATATATCATAAGTATAATAAATCGTTAAAGGAGAGGAGAAGAAGTGGAGGAAAGATTGATCAGTCGTATGTATCATGTGATATTTTCATGATGATCTTTGAAAGAACCATTGACCTTTGTCCAAAAACCTGTAAAAAACATCGAACACCTAAAATGTTTCACATCTTGGTTTAGTGTCGGAGTATAACAAGCCCCACTCAGGCGTACGTGCAGCACACTGATATATTTGTTTAAATTTTAATATAGAATAATGCCATGCTGTATTTGTCATATGTTTGCTATGGTGATATTTGTTTATTATTTGTTTGTAAACTACATTAAAAGTCACCATACGGCGACTATATTTACTCATGTATTCTTTTCGTTGTTATGTGACAGGACGGAAAGTGCATACAAGTTAGATACAAGGAAATAATACCTTGAGGTCGTTTATGTTGTTACTGACGAATGTGAAACTCTGACTGATGTTTAGAAAAACCAATAAAACGATAAATTGATGTTATACAACATCTAGACAACTTATAGCGAGACCCATACTAGTTACCAAGCAATTGCAAAGACAAACTAAAATGTCGGCACATCTTTAGAGATCTCAAATAAAAAAAAAATCTTATATCAATTGAAAGTGTTTTAATGTCAGCTTTAATGTCGTTTATTTTCAAGTTTTGACATGTTTCAATCGAAAACAACATCAGTATTATCTGTGTTTGTTACCCGTTGTGCTACTCTGATTTCTATTTAAGCAATTTAGCATTCGAAAGCGTAATTATACATGGCGTGACTATTGAAATAGACAAAACTAATCCGTAGCATCAACAAACGAGGACTAGATTGAAACTAAAAAATGATAAACACAGACAAAAACAAGAAGTATGGCTACATCAGACACCGACAGGAATAAAAGAGTCTTTAGAGTCGAAATTGACGGACGAGAGGAAGTGAGACGACATTAGAGTCGAAACTGAAAACAAATGAAAGCCGCCAAAACTCTCACAATTCTGGATCAGAAAGCGATATTTATAAAGCAGTAAATGTAACACACGTCATGGAACTTATTGTCAAATCCGGGAAAACAGGTCTATCAACATATCACGACAGGAAACGTACGGGGAGCATTATTCGTTTTACATTAAATTCAAAAGGATTAATAGACATGTATAAGGGACAAGTAGTATTGTGAATGAAAAATATCACTTTCGAACTGGTACATTGTATTTGAATGTGCAAACAAAGGCTCGGGAAAATATCTTCTCCCATCTTTTTCATATTCCTTGAACAATTTCGTTTTTGATAAGAATAAAACAAAATTACATCGTCTAGACATACTGCTTGAATATTGAATCTACAGGAATGAACCGTTGTTAGTAAGGACACTTGTGTAATATGATACAATAAAGGAGAATGCTCAATCTGCGTCGGAATCCTTATTTAATACTCCAGATGACTCAAGTACATATCGTCGCCTGGTTAACAAAGCGTCTCCCGAAAATGTAGACAGAGTAGTCTATAATAAGAACCAACCAATGAAGCGATTACGAAAAAAGTTAACAAAATGGCATCAACAGACAAAGCTAGTTCTACAAACGTAATGTTCATATCACCAGTTTTGTAAACAGAAACAACTTAACATCATATATTTTCAGCCGACAGAAGGGTCAAGAAAACATATTTGTCATTATCGTTAATATCCTATGTGGCATGTTTGTGATTTCCTCGTGAAATATCACAAATGACGTCATAATGGAGTCAATAGACATGGTTGAACACAATAAACATGAAATCAAATATATAACATACAATATCAAGACTTGCTTTGTTCTTATTCTCAAACTCAGGAATGCAGTGATTCGCGACGGGATTAAATACAAAACGAGAAATGTAGACGATTAATGCTTAGTACTTGTACAATATTAAATATTAAAAAAAAGATATATTCTGACGTGAAGAATAATTTGGATCTGAGCAGAGAATTTGAGATGAAGTAAGAGACTGGTTTATGAATACTGGCTCTTAACTGATCGTGCGTGTTGTAACACGGGCCTCGATGACATCATCCTCGCGGATATTATGTTGTAGGTTTTAGGTACCTGTCAGTTATGCTATTTTATCTAGCCTGTACATTACCTTTTTGTTTTCTCGAGTATTTTTTCTAAATAATTTTTATTTCGTTGACGAGCTCATATAACCGTATACGCATTTGATTAAATGTTTAAAATATAAAACACATTAATAAATGTAAGATTTACAGGCAAGTTATACGTCCTTCATTTCCTCGTGGTTACTATACTCCTATGCAGTAAATATAACTATGTTCGGAAACTATCAATCAATCAGAAATGAAGGAGTGCCTGCATGTGAAATAAATCACGCGGCTCCATCAATATTTCAACTAGGCCTCAATATAAATATTGAAGAGGAGTTGGAAATCAATTTCACACATCGACATCAATTCATCAGGCATTTTCCTAAAATGTTCCATAAAATAATACAACCTGAATCCGTTTAATAGTGATGACTTCCTGGACACGAGTTTCTCTGGGGATCGATAATAAAAATCGTGACCAATGCAGTCCAAATACCGGATAAAACAATTGTTAAACGCTCTACAGGAACACGATTTCCTCATTAGTGTCGATAAATTTTTAGATGAGGTGTCTGTAATTCAATAATAAAATTTAATTGATTATAAAGGCAAAACATATTAATAACATGATATTTTCTCTCATTTCCTTAAATCATGTGTACTAGACTTGTTCTTGTGAATTCATGCGTCAGTATAAGTTTCAAATACTACATTTGTAAAATAATGGATATTGAAATCGATAAACCACTCGAACCTCAATGAAAACATTAGTCCTCATGTTTTCAACAATAAATTTTGTTATGATTTAAAACGTTTTAGTTACGTAACTAAATCGTTCTCTTAATTGTGCTTTGCATAGATTTCCATCAATGGTCCTCTGTAATGCTTCCCTCTTTTAATTAAAGGGAAGATATTTAATTTCGTATGGTTATACAGATACAAGTTTTTAAATTATCACATTGAATTGTGTATCATGAATCTGGGGCATCTTAGTGCGATAGGGTGACTAAGATAGGTCTTTCAAGACGTTTCAATAAATAAAGATTATGTACTTTGGTACTGATTCTTAAATTTATCTTCTGGTAAGCCTTTGCAATTATCGCTAATAAGAAGTAAGTATATCAGTACCGCTATCATCACATATATTTACAGAAAAAAGTAAAGCTTTGATATCTCTTTGACCATCAAGATAAAAAAATCGATGGTTTGAATTCACATTATCAAACGAACCTATCATTAATGCGCACCACGAGAACATGGCATGAAATAATATTCACACAGTTTGTTGTTAAATATCTGTTTAAATCACATATACAAATATGGTATTACCTCCTTGTCAGTTCCAACAAGATAGGGTAAGTAACATAATATTCAACCCCACACACTCACATCAACAGGGCACTGAAATTGAAAATAATAATAAACAACATTTATATAGCGCCCTTTATACTTTGTAAAATTACTCTAAAGCGCCCCTTTACTCTAAGGGGTCGCGGTGGCCAAGTGGTTAAGGCGTCTGACATTCTGCTACAATGTACATCTGTACCAATAGCCCTCCACCACTCAAGACTTTCCTCCACCACCAAAACCTGGCACGTCCTTAAATGACCATAGCTGTAAATAGGACATAAAACACAAACAAACCAAACTCTAAAGCGCTTTTGAACATATGGATAATAGTATTTGTTATTATTGATAAACAAAAAAGACATACAATCACCATTATACATTAAGCAAGAAGATAAGCAAATGAAGGGTGGTATGAAGATGACATCTGTGCAAAGAGCCTAAAATGCAGACGTGAAGAGGTGGGTTAGAAATATTATATACGATTAGGTCTACATGTTGATATGTATTTAAACTTTGTGTGTGACTTTTCCTGAATCAAGTGCTGCAAGACAACTAGGATGGTATCATATATATTTGATGTAATCATATTGAATATATGGCGTCACATCGGGTAAAACTTAGAAATAAAAAAGTTCAGTTCATTGTTGTTTTACCTTAAACTGTTAATATGTTGTTTAATAATTTAAATATTTCATTACCACACTTATTTGATATTTTCGTTTCCAATATGGAACAGGAAAGGCGTGAATTATGCATTCTAAGATATTCGAAACCCGTTTGGGATGCCTGCACTTCATGACCTTCCCATAATAAAGGAGTTAAACAGTTAACAAATTCATCCCCCCACCCCGCCAAATAAAAAAATGCATTCATTTCTAGTGGTGATCCTCAATATCAAATTCCTTATTCCTGTTGTAATAAAATTCCCTTTTACCAGTGCGCTGTAAAATAATTTTGTTCATTTACTCAAAAGAACATGAAACCTTCTTGATCAACTACAATATTGAAAAACAATCTTTCAATACATCCCTGTTTTGGATACATGTTATAAAAATCTTGTCTTCGTGTGATTGATAATTTCCCAGTAAATGCCATAGTTAATTGACAGCAAAACAGAAGAGCATAGCTGCTTTCAAAAACCGTTTTTAAATTCTGTGAAAATTGGTCTATCCGACTTTTCAAAGTAAATATATTCCTGCTTCCTAAACAGTCATCGGCCCTTCGAGCATCTCAAGTACAATACAGATAAGATACAATCAAAATGTTTATATTGGTATTAACTTTGTCAAAAAAAAAATATCATTCTCTTTGATAGATGCTCTTAAATAAATAAGATACCTTCCTGCCAAGATATCACGTCGTCATTGCCCTTCTGTAAGGTTTTGACGTTTTCCTATCCTTTTTCTCTTCTATCTTACTATACCGTCTTTGACCTGATCTGATCTAGTACCCTATTTTTTTCTGTTTGTTCTCTGCTGCCAATGTCGCTAAATTGATTATCTCATCTGATTTCTCATTTCTGTATTTTTTAAATTCATTCCCCTAACATTTCCCTTTCCTGTAATATGTATTTAAAATTGTCTTTCCTCGTATGTCCATCAATACTGTTTATAGACAGATATAATCAAGGATAAAAAACTGTGGATCTCCATGGAGTATACATTCAATAGAAACATAATTGTATATTTGTAGATTAAATGTCTTTTCAATCTTGAAATAGTTTTTTAAGCTGAGTCATGCTATCCAATTTCCTGTAAAAGAGAATCATTGATTTTTTCAGTCCCATCCTTTTATAAAGTCGTTACATTTCAAGGTCAATACGGAAAACGAGTGGTCTTTCCTGTAGCCTGCCTTGAATACTTGTTAAGGGATATCCGGGAGCGAGAATGAAGTCAAGGTTAACTCATTTAATCGGAGCCTTTTTTCCATTTACATCTTTTAGCCGCTATATGCTGATCCCGAAAAATATCTGCAATAGAGTTAACCTTAGCATTTCCGAACATTTTATCTGTTTATAGAAACACTTTCCTCGTCCTTTTGAAGGGCAGGACATAAATAAAGCCAAACAAAAATCAGCATGCCAACAATTAAATTGAACAGGAAGATAATTTTTGTCTAGGATTCAAGATTGCTTCTTGTTTGGTGTTCTCAGTTTGAAGAAGTGCATATCTTGTCCCAGTGAGTTGACATTGTTGGTTCATACAGTGGTACTCCTGTCCGTACGTTCGTCCGTTCGGTGTCAACGCCTTACCGCCTTCACGTTTTAGGATTGTGATTGTAAGGTCATGGTTCTTTCTTTACTCATCGGTGTCAACGCCTTACCGCCTTCACGTTTTATTATTATGATTGTAAGGTCATGGTTCTTTGGTTACTCATCGGTGTCAACGCATTACCGCCTTCACGTTTCAGGATTGTGATAGCAAGGTCATGGTCAATGCTACTATGAATTTCTATTTTTTGGTAAGTAAGTTGGTAAGTATATAAAGGTATATAAAGCACAACCGGTTAAATTGCTATGTTTGACGTTTCGATAACTAATACCATGTACGTCTGACCGCCTTTGATCACAAGCCCTTCACCACTGGGTCACGTGTTTGAGGCGTTTATGGGGCAGTTGCCAGGTACTGGCCGCAGCGACGGCGGTTGGGTTTTCTTCAGGCACTCCAGTTTACCCCCACGAACAAAACCTGACTCTTCCTTAATGTACTCTGTCACATGTTTGTCATCATTCGACTGACTTCAATTGTTCCTGATTTGAACGTTTTGGGATCATAAATACCTTTAATGAATTTCGCTTGTCATGGTCCTTGACCCAAACTTGACGGAAGGAAGACACAGAGAAGGCGGGGTGTTCTTGCTTCCAAGACATTGTAAAGTTTTCTATTTCACTTTACCCAATCATCTGCCCTTGTTAAAGAAAACTGATTTGTGATTCACTCAGAGAACATTGTCATCCATTTTGTTGATAAAACTGCCATCGTATTGCTTATTCTGCGTTAACATCTCTTTTTTCTCTCTCTATAGCTTATGTGCGATTACCATTTGATTATACAGCACTCGAGGAAGAAAGAAAATGAAATAACCAAGGCTATTATACATGGCGCTTTTATTACAATACACGGTACTATTAAATGACGGGTCTTATGTCTGCGATAATAGAAAGGTCTTCTTGTGAAAAATCTAATTTGTCAAATGCTATATACTGTTTTTTGATGGGTAGAAACCCTTAACGTCTCCAATTATTGTTTTGAGTCGCACCTGCCAGAATGGTAATCCCACACATTCATTATTATTATACATACATTTTATAAGAAAAGAAAAGATTAATTTCCTGATGTAATGCGATTTATTATCCAACACAGGAAGTTTATATGTGATGTGATTGTCTGATGTTTTGTAATCTTGACGGTAAGAACATTCACCACCATCACAGTAGAATATCTCTCATTTTGTCAAAACTGACAAAAATATTTCCAGCTGTCTGCAGCATCTTAAACCTACGTAGACTAAGCGAAAGTGTTCTTTAATGACAATTTTGACGCTAATCAAGGATTTCTCACGATCATTATTTGTAATATAGAGTGTTTTCATATCTAGCACTAATAAGTGGCAGATGACTTCATTATTTGTACTCGTGCTGGCACACTGAAATATTCTGTCTCACTCATGAAAAGTGTTAAGTATTTAACGGTCACTAGTCAATACACATAAAATATACCAGACAACTGCATACGATTACTTACATAGATTATATCTCACAATAACTTAGATGATGTTTCACAAGAAATAACATTGATATTTGAAATGTATATTTTAGTAGATAATGAGCCAAAATATTTCCCTAAAAAAACGTCTCATGTTTCATAACAAATGTCAGCAAACCAATATTTGTATATAAATGAAATTCATACCCCCAAATTAGTATACTACAGTACGTCTTCAGGACTATGCAATACATGCAATGCACACTGAATTATTTTACACAGTATAATGGAGAAGGTCTCTGGGTATATACTGTATTAGTTTGCATTGTTGGAGTAATACATTTCTCATTAACAGACAATTTAGCAATATTTTGTGTTTCGGGTGAAATGTTATGTCTCTTTATCTGTATGTGTTACATTATAATTTATAGTGCAGTGATCTAGCTTTAAAAATCTCATGTGATTACCACGTGACCTTGTACTGAAGGAGAATTAGAAAATTAAACGAGACTTACCTGTAAGTTGAAGCTTGATTGCAATTCTCCGAGGCACAAGGGAACAAGTGGGGATGACATGCCCACCCTTTGGTGAATGGATTCACTTACCCACCCTGATATACATACACATACATACATGTACATGCAATTTCCTTTTCATTAATTATTTGATCACTGCACAACTTTCAAACATGACTGCTGGGAATACTATCGCTATCGCTGGCATTGTTTACATGAGATAAAGATTTAGTTATAGATAATCATTGCAGCGAAATGTTGGAAATATATTTGAAGACTTGCTTTGGAACACTTAAGCCTTTCATTTTCCATAGTTTTAACCTTTAGTAAGATTGGTGAGTCCTAATGACCATGTGTAGCAGAAAAAATGTTTACTTTGACTTCTGCATCGACAAACTGAAATTTCCAACAGGCTATTCTTTACCTCGTATTAATTACGTAATGTACACTTGTATGACGTATTCCATCCCTACGTCATCAACACTTATTGGAGAGGTGAAGCTGCCTTGGTCATGTCATTTCTCCATTTCAAAGGGGCGATCCTTAAAAATCACCATTTTTTAATATTAGAAAGAAGCATATACAATTGTTTTAAATGTTATACCGAAAGAACAATCAAATTTTAACGTTGTACAGTGTCACGAGTTAAAAATAGTATGTACAAATGTAATATGCAAAGTAGCATTCCGATCCCGATTCTTGAAATTGCATTTATTAAATACGTTACCTAATCGTTGAAGAAACCGAAAAAAAAAAAATGTTAATAGCTTTGCTTTAAAAAGATTAAAACAGTATGCGATTACTAACAAAGACGGTTATATAAAAAAATAAAAAAATAAAAAGATGATATCACTCATTTTAACGAAACAGACATGACCAGTATAATTATTGGTATTGCTATTCGACACAAATTAATTGAATATATTACTGATTTGAGATGTTTTGCACGCTTTGATTAAACACCAATAATAATGCAAGGGACTGGCTCTAACCTATTAAATCAGAGCGTAGGAAGATAATAATGCATTTATGTAATACCTCTTTTTTCATTGCATTCTTTATACTGATCTTTCATGCAATTGCACTCAAAACGATTCTCGTTACGTTTTCAATTGGGTAATTCAGACATAATTGTTTAAAAGAGTTTTCTGACACCGGAAACGATGAAGATATATCATCACGAATATTAAATGACAGGAATATTCCCTCTGCAACTGTAATGTTGTAATTGAAAGCTCTTGCTGCACACGACGATATTTCAAATCGCGATGATAAATTCTGGAGTTGACTCACTAAGTGGTCACCTCTTTCCATACCCATTTAATCTATCTTTAAAGCAGTATCAATAACAAATAGCATGCCTTTTTTGTCCATCATGAGCTTCCGGACCTTCATTTGGGTTGTTAAGAACATTTTAATCATTGGTTCAATGGGTTGTTAAGAACATGTTAATCATGGGGTCAATGGGTTGTTAAGAACAAGTTAATCATGGGGTCAATGGGTTATTAAGAATATGTTAATCATGCGTTCAATGGGTTGTTAAGAACATTTTAATCATGGGATCAATGGGTTGTTGAGAACATTTTAATCATGGGTTCAATGGGTTGTAAAGAACATGTTAATCATGCGTTCAATGGGTTGTTAAGAACATTTTAATCATGGGGTCAATGGATTATTAAGAACATTTTAATCATGGGTTCAATGGGTTGTAAAGAACATGTTTATCATGGGTTTAATGGGTTGTAAAGAACATGTTTAGCATGGGTTTAATGGGTTGTTAAGAAAATGTAAACTAACTAAACTGAAAAAAATACCAAATTGACAACGAAACCGCACTTTGAACTCGAAATCTATACAAATATGACAAAATATGACCAACGAATAGTTCTACATAGCGAAATAAGAAAAGGACAATTAAATGAGAAGCTTTGAAGCTGCCCTCCTGATGTGTTGTTTATATATGTGTAAACGTACAACTGTATATTTAGAGTAGAATAGGGCAATATTAGTAATGTACTTAAATTGTGATGTAAAGCGCCGTTGATTAAATATTTACTTTTTAATAATTTGTCCTGTCGATTGATTCCTCCTTCACGTGTCAAACTCACCTGTTCCTCACCTGTTGACGTACGTGTAGTTATCCACTCCCTACTATGTCCAGTCGCCGTATCACTGTCGACACGGCCGTTGACCTCGGGGTTGATGTTACACGACAACACACTAACGCTGGCAAACACACAATTTGCAACGTCTCTTGTTCATTGATTAGGTCAATATTTCCATTAATCTAGTGAAACTATTGTGTATTATCATTGTTATTGAATAAATAGGTAGGAGTTAAAGTGATGAAGTGATTTCAGAAAAGAGTCGATAAGTACATGTATATACGTCTTCGAATTCATAAATAAGTTAATATTGATGACGTTGTTTTGAAATATTTTAGGATATTTTTTGTAATCTTTTGTTCTCAATTTTAGCGATGACGTTTTAAATAGGGATTGCACGGCTTTTATTAAATATTCATGCCGGTATGAACGCAAATCGGTTTTATCCATATTGCATGAAACCCGCTGCTGGTAATGTTTATATAGTGGGTTGAAGCGTAAATGTAAATACTAACGGCTGCTTTGCGCTCCCCAGGCCGTTTCGTATTTTCGTAACGATGTAGTTGATGTGCTGATGGATTATCCGTCCTCGACGTTGGCTGTAACCTTGTAGCTGAAGTATAAATTACATGATTTTGTTGTAGCATAATTTCATTTCATCATATTTTATTGAGTAAACAATAGGATTGAACAGCAGGCTAGGCCTATATAAGTATTTTCCTTAGGTTGAAATGACAAAGACAGAGACGAAACGGTTAATAAGAAAATATTGATACAAGTTATATATAATAAGTAGCATAAATCCTCAGTCTAAATATAGAAGATGGTATAGGGGAGATACATGCATGTATGTTTCATTTATATATAAATATGTAATTGATATTTTGAGCTATATGATGCTCTAATTAAAAGTCAATCAGAATTAATCAGTAATAGACAAACAATGCCCCAATGATATATTAAACAGAGGAATTGCTACAATCTTCTTTTATTTAATCACCCTTTCTTCTTATTGCTATATTCTATGTGTTTTGGAATATTGTTAACATTGATTTGTCATTCTTTATACCTTTAGCACCATGGATTAATCCTAAATGGTCTAAATGGTCACGTGGTTCAGCAAATTATCTATTTTGGTTTGTTTTCTGGATCATTTTCATTTTCTTTTTTCAAATAGGTGATTCATATAAATTATGAATATTTTAAATGGTTGTTTTTTCCATATGTCAACGTTCTTGTTGTAAGTTGACCAACTTCTATATATTCTATGTAAAGTAAATTTAAGAAACAACAAGCCAAACAGCTTTGATATGTTAACTGAAAGTTATCAAAGGTTAGTCGAGAGGTTAGTCACGTTTGTTACTGAGTGTGGTAGTGCGGTTATTATTACGTACACGATGTCGATACTTGATAAGGAAAATGAAAATATTGTGTCTTCAATTTCAAGTTCAGGTTAAGATAACAACTCTACTGAAATTCCTCTTGTTCAACATAACCAGTTTATCTTATTGCTTGTTGATACATTGTTTGTTATTTTGTAATGTTTTCTAAATCTACTATATTCGGATATGCCGTTCTTTTCTCATTCTGTGAACCTTACGTTTTATCACATTTCCTAAAGAGAGCCATTAAAATTGCCCGTTATAGACATTAAATCATTTTTCTGACGTAAACAAAATGAACCTATATAGAAAACGTATGTGACTGAATTACTGGATGATACCTTTCTAAAGTGGATATGCTCAAATGTTGAAACATTTCCATGCCATATACACCATGCTTTGTGCACGTTTTGGGTGTTTATTTGTTTCTAACTTCCCATGCGTATGGTGATCTCGTACACCGGAACCCATTCACGCCCTACCCAACAGTATTAATTAACTTTGGAACGGAGGGCACTGAATAACTTCTGCTTTCGTGTGAAATACGGCCCCTGTAATATCGGCTGTGGTGGTATAGACGCCATTTGAGCGAACTATGTATGTAATTATACATCACTGCATGCTCCATACAACTCTGTATTACTCTTGTGGATTTCAATAAGAGGACATAATTTTGATCGCGTGCCTACTTACAGGATCACTGGAGAACATAAAGAGATTTAAATCATGTTTTTGGTCTGCAGATGACAGGTTAAGGTTGCGCTCTAAGCACCCAGGATTAGATGTCTCTTGAACCTAGTGTTACTTTAACGCTTAATTTATACACATAGCTATGCTATGTTATCTGATATCGCTCATTTAGGTACGGACTATAAGACATTGACGCATGGTAAACATGATTTGTGCTCGTGCGTTGTCAATTGTTGAACTTTCACGAGGAAATGAATATCAATTTCAACTAAACGTATTTACCAAGAGCAGATCTATGGGTTCGTAGGCGTCTTTTCTGTATAATTTGGAAAATGTTTTTGTGGAAGTAAAAATCAACGAAAACACAAACGGCTAAAATGTGATCTATATCAAACTTTAAATTTTAAATGAATCTAAAGAAAAGATTGTATTGAAAATGAAGCAGCAATTTTATGTTATACACTGTTATATATCAGGAAAACTATGGAATGTAACACACATAGTGAATTATATATTTCTTCCTACATGTATAAACACATTTTAGAAAAGCCAATTATTTCTATGTAAGGACTATTTCCTTGATAATGAGTATTGTATTACAATATAAACTGTACATACATATATTACAGTGAATTTTATGCTTTCTGCTGTATAGACATTATACTATATTATCAAATAGTGTCTCTGTGTATGTAAGGAATGCATACTTTGTAATGTTTAATATTATTGTATTAAATATAAATTTTACAAACATATTTCAGTGAATTATAGATTTTCTGCCATTTACACATTATAGAACAGCTAGCATCTTTATTTAATATACACAAAGAGTGAATTGCTGCATGGAATATTCACTTTATATTGAGTATTGTCGCAAATATAAAATATAGATATATTTTGAAGTGACCTATTTGTTGTTAGGAATATACACGTACACAGTACAAGGGACCAGTGATTATATAAAACATACACATTATAATGAGTTTGATTGTCTGAAATTTACATCTAGTATATGCATTAATGTTAACTATAATATGTAGGAATATACACATGATATTGAATCAGTGATTGTGGGAAATATTCAAATGATATTTGTCAATGATTGTCAGAAATATCAACATTATATTGAGTCAGTGAATGTGAGAAATCAATATAATGTATTATAGATAGTCTCTTATATATACATTATAATGAATAATTGATTTCCTAGAGTATACACACTATATTTAACCGTATATAACCTGGTATATGGAATAGAATTGTAAATCCGAGAGTTGAATATCCCTACTCAAGATCACTAATCTGTTAACTAATTTCCCAACATTGTATTTGATATAGAAGCATCAAATCATACCCGTGAAAAATAATATTTCTTTGTGTGACATATACG
>JAUMHH010099868.1:0-21677 GCA_032359455.1 Chlamys rubida
AGTTACTGTCCCTCATGATAAGAGTGCCAACTCAAAATGTTGTTATGATTCAATAAAAGCAAGTTTGTAGTAATATTAACAATACAAAATGTACCAATATATGACCTCTGACCCCACTATGTAAACACAACAGTCACCCCCTACTCCCACTTGACCGTCATATCTTTCAGGGAGAGAGATTCCAAAGGTTAAACCCTTACTTCAGCCCTACATTAACGTCACATATCACACTGTAACGCTATCTTGCTGGTCGATGTTGGTAAACTCCTCTCGGAAAGCGTAATATTAACTGTTTTGTTCTCACACAGGAATTGTAGAATTACACAAGAATCCTTCGGAAATATGAGGTTTTACTTTTTAGTTAATTCAGAAGCAAAGCAGGCGAATCAATATGTCAACTTCCAAACTTTTTAAAGTTTTTAAAATGTTTCTTCATGTAATTTCCACTTTCTTCTTTCATGGAAGAAATGCGACTGTTTTCGGCGGTTATTTGTCTAATCCTGGAATATGTGTAGCTGTGAGTGTTGAAAGCGTCCCTACGTTTTCCTGATAATTAACCGTTTAGCGTTGTTATTAAGTTGATAAGTACTCACGATATTGACCGGAGACTATGAAACATACTCACAGAGACTCCCAAAGTAACGGTAGAATGACAGTGGTTTGTCCGCGTTTTTCTTTGTAATTAACCGTCTAAGACTGTTTGAAGTCAGTTCGTCAATGATTTCTCAAGATATTAAAAATGACACTGCGCGCTCGCTCACACGAAAGCATAACAGATCCGGTCTTTGACAGACATGTCAAAATGTACACTATCCCTTCGTCACAATGCAAAAATGCAATAATAGGAATGACCATGAATAACTACCTATCTACCTTAAAGCCAGAGCAGAAACTGCGTGCGTTTCCTGCGCATCAAATATAAAACCGTCATGACGTTTCTTGTAAAATCAGAGAAAGTAGGAAGGTAATCAGAAATATAAAATACAGCACAGTGAACGTTAAATAACTCAGAAAGATTCGAACGCTCGTTACTTCCCGTATCTTATTTTGTTTTATTAATGCTATGTGTGAAATCATTTTCACAAAAAGAAATTCATTTTTTCTTCTTCTAAATTTGCTAGTGTATTCCAAAATTCTAAGTATGGATACCTTTTACTTTATATGGTTGTACAATAAATACAATGATGTTGGTAAATCCTCTAGGTGGAGCAACACAAGTGTGCGGTTTACGCATCCAGATCGGTATGCATGGAATGTTTCGTATATCCAGGAAATGCCTGGGATGAATTGAAATATGTAATTTAGTTAGTTGAGATTAAACCATCATGTTAACGTTTAATGATCGGCGCGATCATTAACAGGTATTTTACTGGTTTTTCTGGTTCCTCTATATAACAACTTCACTGCACCTCTTTATTTATAAATCTTTTATTTTCAAGTTTATCAAATTACCTTTACCAATTAAAAACAGCAAACCGATTTGTTTACTTAACGTTTGTTGAATAATACAAATAGTTAAAATCACCTATAGTACTACAACGTGTAAATAACATTGTTTTCTGTTGTAGCTGGCAACGGCGTAGAATCGCAACTGGCATAGCGCCTTAAAGCCATACATTAAAACTGAACAAATCTTTCTTCCTCTTCTTATGTGATAATGTCAGACCAAAACATCTGCAAGCGTTCAAGAATTCGGTTGATAAAAATTAAATCAAACGGTTGATCGATATGTTTCTGTATTTGAATAACTATCCGGCCATTGGCACCTATTTACTCTATTCTTAAACGCACGTGGTGATGCGTGTTTGATTCCGTAACAAAATCGGATCAGTGGAACCGATTTGTTAAGTGAAATGAGATTTTTTATGTGGAACGTAAAAAACTGACGTCATTCATGATTACAACTTTTTAATTCGTGCTATACAAATGTGGGCACGATCTTCTTTTTAGTTTTCTTGTACGTCATGTTAACTTTCATTTTTTTTAGTGGGAAAAGTAATGAGATACTTTGTCAATTCCCACAAGTCTTCTTACCTACGTACAATGACGTGGTATGTTTAAAGCTAACAAGTATTTATATGAACATTTGTGTTACTGTCCCTCATGATAAGAGTACCAACTCAAAATGTTGTTATGATTCAATAAAAGCAAGTTTGTAGTAATATTAACAGAAGGTCATGAAACCTTAAATGACCTCTGACCTCACTATGTAAACACAACAGTCGCCCCTTCCCTCACCCACCTCTCTCATCCTCTTATCAACGGTTTCAAAACATGTAAACATATCTAAATATATTTTATTATTATTTTGTTTAATCTGCGTTTACAACTATGCACTGATCAACAGGAAATCACACTGTTAAATTAGATAAGGGTGCTGAACAAAATACACGTACAGCACACTGTATCCGCTCAACGGCAAAATACACGTACAGCACACTGTATCCGCTCAACGGCAAAATACACGTACAATGTACAGCACACTGTATCCGCTCAACGGCAAACTACAGGCGATGTATGACTGTGGTTTTGAATCAAGGCACATCATGTTTATGTCGGGCCACCGAAGTGAGAAAGCTATTAGATCCTATAACACGTCCTTTTCAACATAGCAGAAACAATCGCTGTCATCTACACTAGCACCCGTTGCAAGTGGCAAAGTCGGTCAAATCCTCCCAGCTCGGCGGCCAGTCCTCTCAACGACTAACACAAGCCGAATCTCTAACAATTAGCTAGTCCCGTTGTTACGGTCGGTCGACACAAGAATTCAGTCATTTGGTGTTTATTAAACTCCACATTTCACAGATGCACTCTCAAATCCCCTTCACCCATCTCGTTGACTTTCCAACCGCATCGTGGCCTGATGTGCTTAGCCGCTGCACAACCGGCGTTGTTTATCGGTCAGCTACCTTCACGAATACGGACTGACGTTTTGTAACTCAAATATTTTACAGAGTATTTTTTGTTTCAATTAAGATTCACTATCAATTTTAATGATACTCAATGCTTGTTAAACATGCTGTGTAGTAAAATAAATGTTTAAAAATATGCAAAGTGGAACTATTTATTTATTGCTCAACTGTATATTTCGTCCCCAGCGACAACGCATCATCTTTCCCGCTTAAAAGTCTGTTCAATTAATGTTGTTTTCAGGACGGTGTAATGCTTTTTTACGTGAAAAACCCCAATTTTTTCTTAATTTCAAATAATAAAAGTGAATGTAATAGAACGTAAATATAAGGTTTAAAATGCATATTTTTAACATTTTTGAGGATATGTAACGCGCATCATGTACAATGTAATATGTTTGAACTGAACTGTGTTGCATACCCTCATAAATGTCAAAAAGACGCATTTCAAAGTCTCAAGTGCAAGTCGTTAAAAACTAAACAGAACATACACAGTCACAGTTATAGCTCATAAGGCTAGCACTGTAACACGAATTTGTTACAAACAGACAGCAACACGAACCGAGCAATTTATCTAAACAATAATAAAAAAACACGTAATGATGAAACTCTCTCCTTCACATACATAATGATGTAAGAGTATACTTTTCTTCGTGGTTAATAATAAAGATATTCAAGGTTTCAAAAATATATAGTTGGTTTTACATGTTCCTTAATTTTAGGCTTAATTTCACTTTTACATGTCTGGCGGTTAGATATCTTACCCCCACGCTTGTGTGTACATGAAGGTATGGTGGTTGTCCTAATAATTTAGCAATCTGCTGATCGGTTGTTCTAAATAAACGCTGGTGTGTAGTTTGGAAACAGATGTTGAACAGATCTGAATATATGGTATTGAATAGGTAGTAATCAGCGGATTCGTTTCCTTAACTCTGAAAACTTTTTACGAGTTTTTTTTAGTGACTAACGACTGATTACTAATGGGTTGTATGATTACTGCCCCAAGTGTGATCTTCTAATAAGGACATGTAAGTGTCCGGTCCTATTATTGCTCCTTTCTAAAAATACATGTTTCGTTTTTTAATCTTGACAGCAGTCAACAGTTCCGTTTATGATTCACTTGAATTAAGCGAACACGTAGTTGATTATTATTCATTTTTAACAAATGTCTCGTCGGAAATGAAACAGCGAAGTTCAGTAACTTCAAAGAAGGAATGTAGCTTGGTTATGTTGGAAAAAATCACTCGAAATAAGAAAGCACGTTTATCTATAAATTCTTAGCGAGTTATCGATGCTATGGGGAGACATAACTCGTACTTGTTCTAGGGTCTCGATGTTAATATTCCATTTGTTCATATTTTGTCCTACTTTTATCGAGGTTGAGTTCGAATTATGGTTTTATGATGATTCGGTATTCTCTTCTTTTCTTCCTTATTTATTTATTTTTAGTTTGCACGGATCTAGGATGTTATTTTTCATAACGCCCTAAAGCCATGCATTAAAACTAAACAAGTTCTGTTCCTCTTCTAACGTGATATAACCAGAACAAAACCTGTGCAAGGTTTTAAAAATATCTGAAGTTATAAGATGAACGTAACACACACACGCAAGTGATCAACTGCAAATTAAACATGTAATCGATATGCTTCTAAATTTGAATGACTAACCGGTCATTGACACCTATTTGCTATCGGATAAAACTTAGTGGGTGACGCATACTTGATTCCATAATAAAATCGGATCATGGAACTGATTTATATATTAAATAAGAATTTTTATGTTGAGCTTAATTCACTGACGTTCATCCCTGAATATAAATTGGTAAAGTCGTGCTGTATCAATGATGTGTGTCTGCTTTGTTACACACGAAGTGGTAAAGTCGTGCTGTATCAATGATGTGTGTCGGCTTTGTTACACACGAAGTGGTAAAGTCGGGCTGTATCAATGATGTATGTCTGCTTTGTTACACACGAAGTGGTAAAGTCGTGCTGTATCAATGATGTATGTCTGCTTTGTTACACACGAAGAACGCACAAATGACTGATAGACACAAGGCTCCTGTTAAATATGTTTACTTTCAGTTTGTGAAGTAGGGAAAGAAATGGCATAATTTGTTCGTTCCCAAATGTTTTCTCGTCCACATACAATTTACGTATATGTTTTAAGCAAACCATTTGAGCAAGATGTTAAAAATTAAACAGAACAACTACTGTCACAGCAAAAGCTCATAAAACTATCGTTGTAATACGATTTGGTACAAAACAACAATAACAGGAACTGGGCATATACCATAACAATTATAAATAACCTTAATCATGAAAGACAAATTATGGCTTCCATAATGAAATAAGAGAATATATTTCTTCGTGATTAATAAGATACTTGAGCTTTCCAAAATATTTATTCACTTTTACACTGTATTCATAACTCTTTTTCAATTCCAATACTATTTAAATATTTGAGAAAGTGAAAGTTTCGTATCCGTAAAATGTAATTACTGTTCTACATGTACCGTGCATATTTTGTTACGACATTGGTCCGTATATGTTAACAACCATTTAATGGTTAAATCAACATAGATAGTATATCAAGTATTGTTTTAATCCGTGCTGCATTACGTCTGAGTCCGCTATGTGTTTTGAGACCATAATGTGTGCTCTTCAAATTTTGTGCATTCCTATTAAAACAATAATATCACAACTCTCAACAGATAAAAGTTTATCGCTTGATCATGCCTATATTTGATGCAATTTCACTATTACGAGTCTGACGGTTAGGTATCCTACCTCAACGCTTCTGTTAACCTGAGAGTCCGATAGGGAGTTATCCTAATAAACTGGCAGTCTGCTGGGGAGTTGTCCTTGTATATTTGAGGGAGCTGCTCTGAATTAATGACAGTGTTTAAATAGACACCAGCTGATTAGTTTCCTCAAGTCTAAGGTACTGTTACCGGGTTGTTTGAGTCGCTGATGATGCTACTCTTACACTTACGTGTTAAAAGTGTTGTTCCAGAACGTTGCTCTTCTAATGATTAAGCGTTAAGTGCCTAGACCCTTTAGTGCTCCTTTCTAAACACACGTGTTTTGTGATTCATTCTTGACGGTTCTCAACATTTTTTTCAATGATCCACTTCAAGTAACTAAAGTATTGTTGATTTTTATTCCGTTTTTATTTTATGTGTAGTTCCGTCAATTTTGCAAAACAATGATTGTATCCCGAGTATGCTGCAAAACGATTGCTCGAAATACGAAGTGCATATATATAGATTAAATAAATCGACGCAGAAAGATAAACAAAGGACATATTTACTGCATCCGTTGTCAAAATGCTATTTTTTTGCTTTGCAGTAGTAGTATATAATGTTTAAAAAATGGCTTAAGTGTTTTGAGATATAATGAAGAAAACTACTAAAAGAAAAAAAGCTGTCTGTATACCCTTTTAGCATCAACTTTCAGTTGCAATAGATAGTTTGTTTTTAACAAGATTTTCATGTTCATCTTGCCAAAATAAGTACCAGCTACTAGGAAAATATTTAAAGGAAATTTATGTTGATAGGTAATTCATAGGTGCTGGTAGCTTCACATGTAGATGTTACATGTAGTTCAGTTATATTTTTACACAAAAACATTTAATAAAAAACAAAATAACCAACGCTTTTAACTAGTTAATACATTGAAGAACAAATGTTACTTTCTAAAAAGGCACATTTGATTAATATCGATAATTGCAATTTAATAACATATTTATCTTTCTAGCTGCAAGCAGAAAGCTACAAAATAACAATTTAAACACTGTTTTCTTACCTTACTATTTTAAAATGTAAACCTCTATCGAATTCCTCAATAATGTGTTCATATTAAATACTGTTAACATTTCTTAAAATCTTTGGTGGGAGCGTTGGGAAGCAAAGCCTTTAAAATTAAAATGCGGATGAGAAGACGTCTCACATAGTTGGTATACACACCAGCCTTGATTTGTACTTCTGGCCATTTTTTCTCTTTTCATCAAGCTATCACAATATCATATCAGCAGCATATATCTATCTATGTATCAGTATGCTAGGGAAATTATAATGGGGGATTCTTTAGTTGCAGAACAAATAATCAATTAATGTTTGTATGCCAGTATCTCGCCTCAAGACTAAACTAGGTATATCCATGACACGATCCGAACTATCGTTTTGTAGCTTTAAATCTATACTTCAGTGTCTCTCCTGAGAATCTGACATGTTAGAAGCAAGCAATGATTGGCTTAAAATGCATCTCAAACTTAAAAGGTTGGATCTTTGACGTTTAATGTGAAATACAAGGTAATGTTTGAAACAGGTTTAGTGACGGGTTAACGTGCCAGGGGACACAAAGCCAGTATGGTGAACACTTGGTCAGGATTATACAGTGTTCAGATAAGATAATATTTCAAAAATAAGTTTTACAGAATTTGTCGATTTTGAATTCTTAAAGTATCCTGTTAGTTGGAACATATTCCGGTACATTTTACTTGAAATACTAGTTTAAAACTAAGTTCTGTTTAAAACCATTTCAATTTTCTTCTTTATAACGAACTTTAAAGGTACCTTTCTATTCTGTTGTATCTTAACATGTTACAAGACACTTGAAATTCTAGTACCTGTTGCGAGTTCGAAATGGTCGAAATGGTCAAATGGCACGCGGTAAATGTTTACGTTGTCTGGCATAATGAATCGACGTTGTTCTAATTGTTTCTAAATGTGTTTCCCAACTTCATAAGTTTCGCAATTATTCGTATTTAATTTGATTATTTTATTATAACTATTGGTTCGTACTATTTCATTTATGAGATACTGTATATCTTCATATTTCAAATAGGAATGTCAATACTCAGCATTTTATGTTTCTATCAATACAAAATACTCACCACCGCAGTTATCTAACGCGTCTAGGTTTTTGGTGCTAAAATTTGTTTATGGTACTATCTAACCTGCACTGATAGTCTTACGAGCATGTATATGAATCGGAAAAGATATCCGTGATTAAATTGCAACATTTTGCAGACAGTTTTAAGATGTATATATATTGGTATTGATAATAATATGCATTTGTTTTAAATGTTGATGAGTAGTCTGCAATATTTGAAAAGACTTTGAGATCTAGCCATATTAAATTTGTCTTTTAAAAATTCAATTCTGGACTAGTTTAAGGAAAACTTAGCAAATATATCTTATGTTATTGGTGATAAATGTTCGATTTACATTTTCCCAGAATGCTTTTGCTATCTTTTATAAGTTAACAATTTAACAAACCTATGGCTTTATAGGATACAAATCAAAACTAGATTTTGAAGAAATATATCTTTAAACGTGTAAACAGATGAGAAATGCAGTCAAGACGTGTTTAAGATTTGCAACACAAAATACACCCAAATAGATGGAACGAAATGGAAATGAAATGCCTTACAAGACAATCTGTAATACAAGAAATCAATTCAGGGAATGGCTATGACACTGTCTTGCTGCATCACGCTCTGACACTGAACAGATAGCACAGGTTTCGGATGATAAAGTGCCATCGAGCCCCCAATGATTGATTGTATTTTTCACCTTCAGTGGTTCAGCAAATAAAACTACTGTTTTTGTATACATTGCCAACTAACACATATTTTCTTGAAATGTTTTCGATTTCTCAAATTCAATTTGTTTTTCATCTTGCACGTGAATTTAAAGGGATGTAACCTTGATAGCAGTTTGACAAGTGTTATTTGTATAGGACACGAAATTAAATGTCAGAACGATGATGGACGGATCAATGGAAATAAAAGGAGACCTGTTCAGACTAGCTTTAAGCTAGATATATGTGAATGTAACGCTTTCGTGTGAAGTTATATATACCTGTATGTCACATCGCTAAACACACAAACTGTGACTGTGTCTCAACTCGTTCAACATCAACTTAGTAAAGCATGCATATCATGACAACCAAAAACTCCTCTCTCACAAGAGTTCAATAGTTCAATGATTTAAGTAAACACATCCTAAAACAGTTCTTATATATAGCATATTTACTGCTTTAGGGCCTTGAACTTACGATCTCCGTTACAAGATCGCCTAGCAAACAGATATCCCCTGTTCTGATCATAACGCCATCGCGGCCTCTCAGTCGTTTTTCACGTGTTTGTTACGTGTAGGATGAATGGAAAATATACTACATTCGTTTCTGAATGTAGAAGTCTTATGGAATTATTTAATCAACCTTTCACGTCATTTTGAAAATGAAATATCTGGACTACTGGTGTTATTGTCAAAGATGTGGATATTGTTCTTCTGGTAAGACTGTAAAGTCGTCGGTCACTACTAGATACATCGGTTCTTTCATTTTCGATTCAGGACAAAAGACCAAACATAATATGTCCGATGCATAATGCATCGCGTTCCATATGCGCTTCGACCTGCTCCTTTTTGCCTCGGGTATGGTGTCTGGGTCTTTTCCGTGCCTGGAACTCTAGACATCGCTCAATACACTGCGTCACCTTGTTATGGTAACCTAGCAAGTAAAAGCCACTCCATACTTTCATCAATGCACATCTTTCTCCTTAACGTCACGCCACCGGGTTTTTATATTATATCTACATAATGTCCTTGATCCATGTTCGATACATCACCAGCTGTCATCGTGTCTGGTTAGTCCTGGGCACTAATATTTTCTATGCTACAGTTCAACGCGTACACTCACCCTCTCCTATTGCACTAAATATCCTTTAATATACATTGACAGATAGGATACTCCCACCCAAGTGTTAGTTTCTTGTTCTCTAGTTTCCGCGTGTATGTCTAACCTATGTTTTAACCATTCTATCATTCCCTGCCTTAACCGTCCGTAGATCCATGTCGTTTGTCTCCATTCACCAAAACTCCATGTTTCCCACTGTTTGCAGAACGGGTTTTCTGTTCTAAGGAAACATCGTAATACTTTGGTATATTTGTGCTGAATACAGGTCTATATCGCGACCTTCTAAATGGTAATACATGTATTCCCTGCTCTAGACACAGTACGTCACTAGAACAACTTATGTTCGTAAGAATTAACATTTTATTCAATGATATTATTAACTAGGTATGCTGAACCTATATATTTGCAGTACTTCACCTGGACGTTCCATGTGTTGATCGACCGAGTCGGGAAAATAATCATATTTGGTGGTCGGGTGGCGCAGTGGATAGCGCACTTGCCTTTTACCAAGGCGGACGGGTTCGATTCCCCGATGGGACGTTACATGTCATGCGGTCACGTGTACGACCACGTTGGTTTTCTCCGGGTACTTCGTTTTCCTCCGACAAAAAGACCTTTTCCTCCGACAAAAAGACCCTCCGCGCGCTAAAATCCGGGCAAACAAGAGTGATAAAGGTTGAAATAGCTTGTTCCATAATTGTTGTAAAATAAATAAAGTTGATACATTTAATATCAAATATGCTTTCAAAGGCAGACCTCCTAAAATGTCACTCATAAGGACATGATTTGTTCCAGTAAACGATTTAAACTTCTAAAACGGAGAACCACTGGGAACCTCTAAAAGAATCCAGCTAATCATCTTTATTGGGTAAGAGAAATTAATCTATGACCTCGTGATGAGTTGAGTCTTTTTTTGTTGAGCAGCTGATCGTGTTATGCTACTTTTCAATCATAAAATGAAGGTTGAGACTTCATCTGAAAAACGCTACTATATGGTATACTTTACAGATACGGCCAAACCAGGTACATACAGAATTGTACAGCATAACAGGCACCTCTGCCATCCCATTGAGAACTTTTTGCAGGTGGGTGAACATATTCAAGAATGGTAAAGTTGACATCAAAGAGAACCCACGGCAAGACAAGTCAATTCCTGCAGCATTACAGCACATAGATGCTGTAAAAGCAATATTTCAGATCGATGGTCGTTATACTGTTTCTGAAAAAGCTCATTTAGTTAGCATTTCAGAAGGCAGCACATATCACATGCGGACCAAGTGCTTTAAATAAATGAATAAATGAAGATTTGTGCCCGATCTCCCATTTGCTGATATCTGAACAAAAGGCCGAACGTTTTAAATGTGCTAAAGATATATTGAATAAGAACGGTAATTGCGACCAAGAAAGCTTAACGGGGGACGAGACAAGGGTGTATTACTTTGAACCCCAGATGCGCAATAGCACCAAGCAATTAATGTCCAGAAATCAAGCACGGCCAATGATTGCTAGACGTATAAAAAATGCCAATAGAGTTTAGTATGCCATTTTTGTTTTCAATTCTAGGGGGCCTCTGGTTAAGGAAGGAAGGAGAAAACTATCACTGCCAAGTTTAACAGACATAAAGTACTGAAGCCTGCCAAATATTCTACATGGAATCGCATCCAAGTAAAGGGTTTAACGGATCTAGCTTATTCACGACAATGCCTCATCCCACAAAACAATATTGCACAGGCGTTTTTGAAGGAAGTGAAGGTAGCAGGGATTGACCACCCATCTTACCCACCAGATCCAAGTCCCTGTCACTTCTTCCCATTTCCTGTACTAAAGAAAATTCTCTCTGGGAAACGGTATGTATCTATGAGTGCTCTGAGAAGTGCAATCTTCCAGTCTCTTGCGAGTATACCAAGGGACTCTTCCTCGCAGCGTTAACTTCATGGATAGAGCGTTTCCAAAAGTTACAATATCATCGATGTCGTTAGTCGACAGCCAGAAGAACCAATCATGGTCGCTAGTGGGGTCAGGAGATTTTCTCTTTTGGAGAGAGCTAAACTGTAGACGCAAGGATATGGGTCCTGTGCGGTACCAAAGTCGCCGAAAAGTTCATATTTATAGTGAAATTCAGAGTAAAATATAACGTAAGAGATATAAAGTTATCTCACATGAACTTACAATCGACATCCTGTTAGAAGCGCGGTTAGTGCAAAAATCCAGCATGGTAATTAAACTGCGCTCGTCAAAGTGGTTATGAAGTAAATTTCAATGACAGAATATCTGTTCATTAATAATGTGCGTTATAAAAGTAAGTTTTTTATATCCAATACCCAATACTGTCATCTTTTTTAATACGCCATAAGCTATTTCATATAGGGTTTCATGGAATATGCATGCGACAAAATTTTGTTCGTACTGACAAAAATATTTTCTAGAATATTTTTCAATATCATTTCCCCCCCCCCCCTTTTTTTAGGTTCAAATATATTACTTCCTCAGCAAGTGTTTTAGGAGGATGCCAGGGCTAAGGAGCCCTGGGATCATCCCCCTTTACAATGTATTGTCCTCTCACAGGAGGGCTTTCATTCAACATTCGTCTTTCTGTCATCCTATTATATAAACTGGATGGAGATGCTTAATCATTTGAACCTAATTTAAAGGACGAACACTTACGTACATTGATACATTGGTACAAACAACACGTACATACAATAACATATGTATACAAACACACACACACACACATATATATACATACATAGACACAAAACATATAACATAAATACTGCAAACAAATTAGCATACAACATACATTGGGAAAACATGAGACAACACTAACATAAATAAGTATAAATTAGGTGCAAAAATTGTCTATTCTCCGGTTGTGTTGTTCAATCTCGACATTAAGCGGTCTGGTATGAGTTACCTAATGAACAGACCCGCCCCCACACACTTCGTCACGTATCAGTATAATGCTCATTTATCAACCATCCTGAGGGCTGCTGACCTCAGTTGCTGACACGAGAACAATGAACGGATTAGTGAATTCCTAATCAAGGTTTTATAGTATTGTCGAATTACCTTGATCGTAATTATCTAGAACCAGCGTCATGTACGCTGCCCTAAGGGCAGTTGGAAAGGTCAGTCCAGATTCTTCTCCGTTAGACGCTTGCTACTTATTCCGAACACAGGCTTACGACGGTTGTGTTAGTCACAGATATATATCTATCAAACAGTAAATTGTTTGCCGGAAACCCATCTTAAGCAAATTCGTATACATGCACGTTAACAAAATCTCAAAAATACTAAAATACTAACCATTTCTACCGTACATTGGTAGCCTACTTTTCCATTTTCATCTAGGATATTTAGAAGCACACGTAAATGGGATGAGCTGTGAAAATCTCTTTGTAGATCAGTATAAGATATTCGCACCTGTTCTAAGATGGCAGCGGAAGTAGAATGTACTCATGTTCAAAACGTATTTCTACAAAAACAACTTTACTGTGTGGCTCTGAGTGGATACAAAATACATTTCTTGAACCTGACCTATATAAAAATGGCAGTGCAAAAAGGTATAGCATGTATATTTGTAGTTTACTACGACAGGGAACATTCCATTAGGCGATAAAAGGCATGATATTCAATGAAAAATGAGTCTGTTTGAATGAGGTCAGAACATCAATTGTCCATCACTTTAAGTTTATCACAAACGGAGACATGTCACTTCTGAAAGAAAAACGTGCGCGTGTTCAAATAATGATCTTGTTGTCTAGTATATCACTCATCTACTTATTCTTACGTCGCGATCAAACTGCATCCATCCATGTCAAAACTAGTACTACAATCACAAAAATAACTGAACAGTAAGTATAACATTCGCTGCTCCTTGACTTACGGACGATCAACGGAACTAAAAACGCCTAGTGGTTTACACGAAGGTCTTGTGTTGGTTCGTGTTAACAACTGTTTGTTTTATGTCGTTTGTTTTCACATCTCTATTTATCATTGCAGGACATCTTTTCTTCGATCGATTTTAATGATAGCACATGAACAGTTGTCGCTGATGTCGTGTCTTCGGTGGGAAAGGGTTATATAGTAAGTACATGCATGTCAGATCGTAAAAGTCACTGTACCTTGGGCAGTTAGGGCAGAAGCATTCTGCCCCGGGATTTCTAACTTCTAACCGGGATGCCCACTTGTTTTAGCGTTTTGACATTTTAATACAGATATTATAATCCGATACCTTTTTAAAGACGTTTTGCTATGTGAACAAAACCTGAATCCTTCCTCACTTCTACACACATTCGACCTGCCATTTGTTTCGGAGTCTATTTATTGTGCTTCATATACTTAAAAACCCGATTTGATTTCCCATAACTCATCATTTGTTTACAAAAAAATGCAGAAAAGCGTTTGAGTGCTGTTGAGGTAAAATAAGGACAGACACCATTAGGTCTGTTATGTTAACTATACGATCTAAGCGATTTTTCCTTCCTGTTGTCATTAATGTCTGTTACAAGCAAATAAGGGCATATCACTAAAATCGAATGAATTCAGGGGTATGTTACGTGTGTGTCAAGAAATAAACTTAAAAGATAGTTATTAAAAATTAACGTTTCAAATGCATTATTGATAGTTTTAACGCGTGGCAAATGTCAGGATAGCAAAAATCATTTACTCTGTCGGTAAATCTGAACTAAGCTCAGTGTAACTTGACAAATTGATAAATTGGAAATCATTCCTTTTTAATTGAATCTCCTAGCCACATTCCTTTTGAAAATCTTAAAACAATTTCACAGGGGTCGTCGGGGAAATATTCACAAAGGCAGGCATCTAGGCTGTCGTTTATTATCCTGATTACCTTAGACCTTGTGGCAGCTTAGCACAAAGTTCTGACTAGCATATGTTAAAAATTAATAATAAGATAAAATATCCAAAATTGTAAATACAGGAATACAGAATTCAAAATGATCGTCAAACAGATCACATCAAAAGCATATTTTTCACGTTTTTATTTGAAAATTTGAATGCTTCATTACGGCCATTCAAGCTTTAATCATCATGGTCCTGCTTGTATAACCAATGTTCATCAGCGTGTATTTTTGCTTATATGACGGGTGAATTCGGTGGTGCATTAAACGCTTCATATTCCGGAACACCTGGTCTATTTCTCCATGTGGTTTTTCTAATATTTTTCATGTAAGTCTATGTTTATAGTTTGTTCAAGAGTTTGACTTCGAATTACGTGTATTATATTTGTAGTAGAATTATTTTGTCATTTTTGTGGTAGTAACCATTTGAATTAGTTTGACGGACCACAAGGTGTATGTCTATGTTTCCCTTTGATTTACTGTAGATATGATAAATATCTTTCAGTAAAGACCGTCATTGCGTTTGTTACTGTAATACTTTCGTTGGAAGACGCAGAAAGCGTTTTGAAAGGCAGTCAGCAGGAAAACCGTCATCGACATACAATGTCTTTCTAGGATATTCCCAACTGTCTGGTGAGATATCGGGCAGACCTTCTCAAAGTAAAGCTGTGTTTGAAATCCTATTATTGAATTCCAAAATTCATGGTTTTGTGTGCCTTTATGAATGTAAAACCATTCCCAACTTCCAATATTTGACGTGTTTTCGTGACGGGAAGTCAGAACTGTAACCATGCTAAGACAGGTTTTTTTCTGCATTTTGTCGATTACACTCCACAATGAGATCCTTATTCTTTTGAAGTCTTTATCCCTTTTTATCTTCATTTATTCCACTGGGTTCCTGTCAGAATTTAACCGAACATTACAAGAACATTACTGAACTGACATCTCCAACTAAACTCGAAATAAAAGGCTTGAAAATTCAAATTACGTCACAATACGTCACTCAAGTACAGTGCAAGGCCCTCTATTATTCATGCACGCATATCCAAGGGCAATGACCGTACTCAGAACTAGGGCAACGGCAAGAGACGTCCAATCTGCCTACTGAAGCGTCCTCGGAAACGTTATTTAAGCGAAGGTTTCAAACACATATTCATACAATCTTATATAGCCTTCATCGTCAACTCAGTAATGGTTTCTTTATCGCATAAACTCAACATGGTGATTCAATCTTGTAAGGCTAGACATTAAACATTGTTTTTATCGTTGTAATAATGAAGTTTATATTTTCTCATCTTGGACGTCATGATGGAAGTTCCATGCACTTAAAAAACATAACAATACTGTATTCACTATACATCATCCTGTCAGCTGCTTCACTGGTGATAAATCAATCTATTTTTTCATTGTAATGTATTCCAATTATTTTTGATGGCGGCGTAATATATGTCAGTCTGTTCATTCTTTGTATGATTTTTTTTAAACTTTTTTTTTTTTCAATTCACGTGTAACTATATTGATATAAATGCATTAATTGATACAAAAGAAGACAAGTCACTGGAAGGACACAAAATGAAATAAACTATTTGAATACTTTGTTTACATGCAGATAACCAAATAAAGCAATTATACTTGTCATAATTTGAACCCAACCCGTACGTTTAACAGTAATACAAACATCTGGCATCTAAAATATCTTAAATATGTATAAAATCTGCGTTATTCCATATACATTTCAATGCATAAGTATTTTGTCAATGGATAATTGGTTAATAATTTCAAAATATAGATATTAAATGAAATACAAGGATCAATTAAAAGACAAGATGCTAAATTTGCAGTACGGTTTCTACAAGGAGATCCACTTAAATAAGTATTTTTTCAACTTTAACAATTTCCAAATTTTTTTTCTCAAGTAATGGTATTTCTTTGTGTGACAGTTATGATATAAACATAAAACGTAAAAGCATTTCTATTATAAACTATGATTTCTAAAACCTTTCATGTGTCAAAATGCCTTGTTATACTATACATGTACAACTATTTATGAAAAGAAACACATGCAAAAGCATATATTTTGATATAAATATGATGATTCGAATAGCATATATCATACCAACGAAAATATTATCCTATGCATCTTTAGGCGATTTACGCTTAGATACCAATGTTTTTGAGAATGTTTCTAAAATATGACCAAATTAAAATGATACACCGGGAAAAAAACTGCGTTCTTCACACACCACTTAACGTTACGGTGTTAGGGAATACTTACGTATTTCCACTCCTGAAATAAAAATAGATATAAACGAAAAAATATTCGACATTCTATTTATTTCGCACAAAGACGTGACCATAATCTCATTAACATCACTGAAAATTCTCTTTTATTTCGGTATTTATAGAAACAACTAATAATATTATGAACTCAAGCGTAACCACCAATAATTGCGTAAGGGAATTGAAACTGCGTGATATCAAAGAAAATTATAACTACCGAGCCATTATGGTGTTCATATCATCACCTTGAACTGTCATATTTCGTCTAAATCAGTTCACTAATAATAAATCTGTTTAACGTCATTTGGTTACACATAACTCATATAAAATCTTTTAAAATACTCTTTAGTGCCACGTGCTTAATGCTTTAGAGACCTTAAAATGGCAGCAACAAGCGCACAATAGACGCCATTTACTCAGGAACCGAACTCTTGTAATATCAACTGGACAAAACAATAAAGGCTAGTTTGGGTTAAGAACGTAAGACACCCACATGGGATAGATAATTTTCATAATGGATACAGCATGTCACAAATGAATTACACTGCTCCATAGAACTGTGTCGTCCTTTTCGGACTTATGTGTGATGCTAGGGGTCGAAATGTGGGAAATCCGAATTGTTCTATACTCAAAGGAAGATATAAACAAAAGGTAACGTGCATAGAAGCCTTTAGTTACATGCATTTTAAAAAATAGTAGGAGTACTGGGTAATTTTAAACTAAGACTGAGAAAAGTGTATATGTATATAATGAAACATGCAATTAATCAAAGAGATTATTGCGACCATCAAGGTTACGGCAAACATCCCGCGGGGACTAAGAAATCCGGCCCCAGAGTCTACAAATTTGTATCTTGAGAGATTAACTCAAGAAACGCAAAAACGAATGCACCTATAAGATTGAGTATGCTAAAAATAAATTGCACTGCACCATAAAGCCGTTTTGTCCTTCTAGGGCTCCTTGTTGTTGCAAAAGAGGTGGACACCAAAATCGGTCTTAGCTATTGTTACAACAAAAACGGATAAGAAGAAAACCTCATAATGATATGAATTTTGGTAATTAGAAAAGTATCGGTGAAACAGTTAAGTAGTATGCATTGTGCTGCTACTCAAAGGGATTATTGTTGTCATCAAGTCAATAGCAAACCTTGGGGACTAAGTATCCCCAACAGAGTCCGCATAACATATTATTGTGCCCATTCAGGTTTCATCAAACCTCGGAGTCTAAGAAACCCCAAATGGATTCCGCATATAATATAAATTTGCCCAATCAAAGAACTTTGACGTGCTTTTCACCTGGTAGAGGCCCCTCTAAACCCACCACTTGGTAGGAGTAATAGATCTATAAGTGTACAGAGCTCACCATAACTAGTATTAACGCCTTTTGTAATACGAATCAGCATTCTTTGTTATACATATATAGGTATTTACAACAATGTATGCGTTTTCGGTTGTGATTATCCAATTTAATCTACGTATGCCAAACCAATTGTGTATTTCAGTCCCAGTAACCGTGCCTACATGCGACATGTTTCGATACTCTGCACCACAGTGTCAGCTCATGCCTTGTCCGAACTATTGAAGTGTCGTGCTAACTCCATCATTCAGAACTAATTTCTAGGTATCGTGTCGTCGGAATAAACCAGGCCATATACAAAACACTAAAGCGTCCTCTCAAGGGAGGTTACTCATTGTCTAATTCTTCAGCGTATATCATTTGTGTAATACGGGCGTAATACTCTTGTGTTAAATGCCGGAGGCATTTTGTCTCAATTCCAGATAGCAAGACAGGTATTATATCTTTCAAATTGATTATATATTTTTTATAAATCCCAACTCTGCCTGTCCTCTCCCTTTGTCATTATAAACTTGTCCACCTTGAATACCAGTTGTCTTTCGGTGACATGCGGGTAGTCCTGGTGAGTGATTGTGACAATTCAAAACTGACATTGCATGCTAAGAACCAGTTATGGGCTTCAGCAAATATATAGATATATATTACCAAATATATTCACACATATATCCTTAGTCGTTCTTTTTTTGTGCTAAGCAGAGAAGCAGGAAGTTCTCTGTCGGCAAACATTGATGTCATTTAAATAAACTCAAAATATTTTTTATAATCTATCTTTTTGTTTCAGGACTATATTCGTTCATCCGTTTAGTAGCCTTCAGTTTATTTTATGTCAGCTTTTTGTTCTACAAACTAATATCATTGAGGAAGCCATACCGATATATCAGAGTCCCTACATTGTGCATTACTCAGCAAATTAAAAAATCTTGATAGGGGTTTAAATAATCTTAACATTCGTTTGTAATCGACGTTGATGTATCATGTATGTTATACATTACGTAAATCATATATTAAATGGTGTTTAAATTAAGTCATCGTTAACGAGGCTCGTGGTTTTAATTCGGGAAGATAAGCATGTACATCCGTTCATCAGAATGTTACGTATACTAATGGACCTTTGAAGTGCACATTCCAGCGGTCGGGTAATGAACCACCTACACAAGTTATCTGCACAATTCAACTGAATTCCTAGGGTGCGAATGATCTACCATCCAGTAATCCGATTATATAAGAAGATTAGCTTACACAATGATAGCAACAACGCATGCTTTACTGTTACTGTGGCAACTTAACGATGAATGATATATAACCTTTAAGCAAGCGGGCCATATTTCACACTTGATGCTCAGTCACCACTTAATACATCACGATAGGAAATTATTGAAGATAAATGGAGGTTACATGCGGTTATTCGCTTTTTCATATTGCATATCTGTGAGTGCAATGGCTGCGCTGCACGTCCATATCTGCCCTGGCAGCACCCGCTATATCCGTTCTTCTTCCGGTACAGCTGATCAAAATTGCTTGCTCCCTCTCTACCTGTCAGATTTATTACTTTTTGACATGATATCATTGTAAGCAATTCTGATAACACTTTAAAAGATGCACTGCACACTGCACTGTTTTATACAATAGGCAAATTAACAAGGACACGTGACCGGAAACAGTGTGTGGAATGGCCTAGTACCGGAACGTTTGTATTGAGTAACCACAACAGAGGAACACTACTTTTTAATGTCGATTTGCAACGGTAACGATCAGTATTTGCTGCACTCATGACCTTTGGTCGTATAGTACTTACACATCCTGGGCTGGCGTCCCGCCGGGTTGAGTAACAGACCCTAAACGTGGAACGTTTCCAGATATACACCGATCGATCGAGGCATAGTCTAGTCGCGGTCGGCATGTCGGTAGATTTATCTCCCTTAACGGGTTCAGGTCGCACCCTCCGGTCATCAATAACTTGTTAGCATCGACATAAGGATGTGTTTTACCCATACCAGATTTAGCAACTATCCCTTATAAAGTTGACTCCTAATTAGTATTGTCTGTGTGACGGCGCGGGTTTTTACTGTATATACGGGTCGAATATATAAAAAATCACAAATAAGCTTTTAGGAAGATTAAAATTTGTTTTTTTTCTTTTATGATCTGAGTCATTTGATATACACAGAAGTCTACCGGTGAAGATCAATATACGATAAAAAATCAGTAAAACTAAAGCAAGGAAAAGTGAATTATTTGGCAATATAAAATATATATTGTATCGGGCTACCCTCGGGGTTTCTGTTGTACCGGGACACTGTGTTTCTTTTGTACCGTGTTACAATATTTCTCATAGCACCCGTTTCTATTGAATTGAGACTCAGGGTTTCTGTTGTACCGGGACACTGTGTTTCTTTTGTACTATATTGTAAGGTCTCTCATAGCAGCCGTTTCTGTTGTACAAGGACACTGTTTCTTTTGTACTGAGACACAAGGTTTTCCGTTGGACCCATTTCTATTGTATTGGGACTCGTCGTTTATACTACTGGAGCACTATGTTTCTATTGTATCCGAGGACCATGTTTTTATGGTACCCAGACATCATCATGTTCATCTGTTCTAGGATAGCATTTCCAAATTCTTTCCATAAACCAAACTATCACAAACACACTGTAGATGTAATCGTATTTAAGATATTGTGTCGCTAATACTGTGCTTGTCGTCCATCTGTATGCTTGTATATTATCATCTATGTGGTAATAAGGGGGTGGGGTGGGTTAATGCTCTGGTAATTCCATATCCTATTATTACATGTAAACGATGTTACATGCGTAGACCCTAACATCGGAAGTCGAACCTGCCCTTTTCAGTATTGCTCAATTTATTTATTATGTTATCGTCCATCTGTATACTTGTATACTTGTATATTATCATCATCTATATGGTAATTAGGGGGAGGGGAAAACGCTTCGGGTAATTCCATATCCTATTATAACACGCGGTAACACGGTATTAGCTATGAAAGAAACCTCGTACATGTATACGCTATAACTGACTACTAGAGATATACGAGTATAAAAAATAGAATACTATTTGTGACAGAAACCCTATATAGACCAGCATTGCTTATTAAAGGTTAGTGAGTATTTAAGATAAGATAGGCAATGCGACAGACACCCCTTTAACACTAAATACTCTTATTAGCTACAGGAGTGTATACGATATGATACCTAATGCAACAGGAACCATGTACACACTAGCAATGTCTATGAACCATATACACACTGGCAATGTCTATAAAACATGTACACACCAGCAATGTCTATAAACCATGTACACACCAGCAATGTCTATAAACCATGTACACACTAGCAATGTCTATAAACCATGTACACACCAGCAATGTCTATAAACCATGTACACACAAGCAATGTCTATAAACCATGTACACACAAGCAATGTCTATAAACCATGTACACACTAGCAATGTCTATACACCATATACACACAAGCAATGTCTATAAACCATGTACACACTAGCAATGTCTATAAACCATGTACACACCAGCAATGTCTATAAACCATGT
>JAUMHH010099979.1:0-17960 GCA_032359455.1 Chlamys rubida
TGCAACAAGACAGTAAATTTAAGAAAATATATATCAGACCACGTGGTTGTTCCTTCTCCATGCGAACGGACTAGTTAAACTATTCGCTGTTCACAACTTTCTTCTGATCAGGAAGGAAAAGATACACGGTAACAGACACAGTTATTAACATAATGTGTCCATAATGCCCCTCCGAGCATAGTAGGTCAATGTAAATGTGACAGGACCCTGTGTAAAACTAGTTGCGTTGGATTTGGATTGTATTGTAAAAGTTTGAAAAAAGAAACAAAACATTAAAAAATAATCGCCTAAATATATTATTACACATTATAAACACAGCCACCCCCTGTCAATTGCAAATCATGAAATAAGGAGAATATCATGATTTAAACTTAAGCTTATAATTATAATATAAACAGATATGCACTCAAAAACCAGACAGACGTTTGAATTATAAAAAGTGACTTTATCTGGATTACGTCTTTTTACCAACATGATGTAATACACCGATTATCTTGATTTAGCGCTGAGCGGATTTTAAATCCTTTCATAGACATTCTAACGTATTGTATATACATTGTACTTACTTTTCATTTTTCACCCCAGTTCTACTTTGAACTTTGAATACCTACCTGTAATTAAAAGTGTGTCACCTGGCTGGTAAGGCGCTTTTAGGTTACGGTTAACAATGTTTTATGACTGGTGGTCTTATTGCCGATTGATTATTCGTTTCTGGTCCAACTTTCACTCCTCTACGGAGTTCGGCCTTTAGGAGCGGTTTTACTTTAAAGATATTGCTCAGGCAGTTGTGTAAAACCAGGTGAAAGGGTTTATTGGTCAAGCGTGGGTTTGTTTTGGAACAAACTGACCATATTGACCAGTGGTCAGTCGTTATCTACTTAAAATCGTGGGAAAATTTAACATTGAACATCATTGTTTGCATCTATCAGTCCGAGTTTCGTATGTCCCCTTCACTTGACAATAGACTTGGTGCTGTTGTGGGCCCCAGGGCGCACTGATATACAAGCAAAACTGAGAGGAATTCTCAGATACTTTGATATCACTAATTTTCCAGTTATTTTTTTAAATTTCGTTGATTTCGTGGGTACAAAAAATTGTGTCTTGGTGAAATCACGAAAATTGGACCCCACGAAAATATCTGATTTCACAGTACCGTCCCCTCCCCCGCATCTGTTTTTGTATGTTCTATTCCCAGATTTATGAGTTTCAAACTTTCCCAACTGAACGTCGGCCTTATTTAGGAGCCGGGGAAACAAGGGCTAGGGGAAAAGGATTTTTCTATCAATGTTTGAACGTGCACGTTTCGTTTTCTTTTTAAGTGTTAACCACATAAGTACACCAATTTTAGGCTTATAGTTGGTTTGTATAATGTATGACCTAAAAGTTTGTGTGATGGTTAAGAACATTTCAGAATTGATTTTATGTAAATTATGATGCGTAACGCTGAAATAGAATATATTTGATTGATAGATTGATTGTTTGGTATTAAGACTAACGTACCACACTGTTTTGTCATCTTAACACAAATTAAACGTGATTTCAAATCCAAGATAAAAGCTAAAAATTTGAAATTAAGGACAAAATGCGTCTATCAGGTTTCAACTTAATCAATATCAATTATCGTATTTAAAAGAACTCTGCCGTCTTCAGATAATTTGTAAACTATATAGCCCAGAGCATTTTCGGTCCTTTTCTGTTAATGAAGCTGACAGTACTTTGCTCCGATTCGTTTGTCAGTACACATTACCTGACGGTGCAACAGTCTTCCACTTATCCCGGACGGACATTAGTTAAGCTTTGTCAACATCGACACGGAAAACCACTAAATTTTACGGGTTCCACTCCAATGAAGTGCTGATTTAATGAACAATAAAGCATTAGATTAGACATTTGTTCTTAATTAATCCAAGTATAAATATAGAGCCTTAATATCAATCTGTAAAAGTACACAAACAAGATCATCTAGAGAATATTCATTATTTACATTACCTTTCGGGATTGTTAATAGCAGACGCGACATACATTCCTGCGTTTTGCCGGAGACATCATGATGAATGCTGAATTTGAACCAAGAAAACTTATCTTTCCGGAACATCACGGCCCGTATTCATGAAACCTATCTAATGCTCCAACTCTGATTCTGTGCTCATGCCCAATTTCTTGTTCCTGCGATATATCAATAAAGAAATATATATATCGTGTCAAAAACTCGAAAGAGTTCTTGGAGAGTCTAAAGGCGAAAAATGTTAACATTTGTCAGTCTGACTGTGACACATGATTTAAGCGCGTTACAACAAATTTAGCTTGAGTTCAAATCCACGTTTGAGCATGAATAAGGCCCCCGGTTCGACCTTGAAGTTTTTATGTTGGTTCATGTTGTCTTTCCTTTTGTTTTGGTGTCTCTTAAGTTCCTGTTTATTCTTGTACGTAAACGTTGTGATACTGTATATGTTGATTTGTCCTATTTTGCCTACAGATCTGAATAGATATATTCTTTGTAATAAATCAATTTTTGTTTTTCATACTGTTTTGATGATTTGCATGTTTACTTAACTGTATATCTGCGTCTCAATTCCGATTACATCCGTATATCCGTTTAAAATCCATGTCACAAACCATTGATATGTTAATGTGTGAGAGAAGATAGGATCAATTTCCACATGTGTACAAAAAAAAAACGCTTGACGTTACATCATTAAAATACAAGTAAAATATATCTTGCTAACACAATAACACATACAATGCAATGGGCCGATGATGAAATTGTAATTTATTATTTTGGTTTGGGGTGAAAATAAAGTTGATAATATTTTATTGTAAAGTGAACATTTTTTTTTTACGCGGCAATATTTTTTTACATTAAATTGACCAATTAGAGAGCTGTATATACTGTGAAAATGACAAAGGTACATGTATACATTTAAGAGATAAAAAAAAATGATGTGACGTCATATTCAAATCGTCCAGCGCAAAATCTTTTGTTGCGTCATGAACGTGATTTCTATCACTTCAGTAGCACGTGTGTCGTTTGCAAATGTCATAAATAGATTAATAATTGATTCTTGATGAAAATAATTTATATTTTAACTCGCGGGATAAATATTTTCTGTAATTTTCACTCGTGTTTCAAAAATTTAAGTGTTAAAACCATGTGATAAAAACACACTGTTCACCAATAAGAAACGTCCTCTAGATAAATTTTATGCATTGTATATATGTGTGGTATATTTATTTTTTCAATTAAAAATGCTGTTTACTATGCTAAATAACTAGAGCCCTATTCCATTTAAATAACTTTAAAAACAGTGTTTGAGATTAAAATTCGACTACTGACCTGCATTTTTTGTTTGGTTTTTGATTTAGAACGAATCTGTAATGAAGTTGTACACACTGTTAACAGACAAATGAACTGTATGCTTAAAAGGATTATTAATTTAAACATATTTTATAGCCTATTTTAATTATCAATGACATTTGACACAAGTTTAATAACTTATACGAAGCCCTTTCCCTACTAAAAGGACTCTGTTGCAAGTCATTGATATTTAAAAAAAAAATAAGTTTAAAAATGGAATAAAACAAATAATAGATAATCGTTTAATACAAAAACAAAACGGATCACTGATCCTGAATGAAAGAACTTTTAATTAACTGTTCATGTAAGTTTAATGGAATCTGTATACATATATACATGTAGCATTCATCGTTGCATGAAGCGTAACATCTTCGCATTTCATCTGGTGTGAACGCATACAAGAGTACAGCTCCGGGCCGCAAAAAGCGTGAACACATTAAACACCTAGGATTTAAAAGCAGGTGATGAAGTGACGATGATTGTCGATATAATCAAACGACAGTTAACCAAGAGAAGGACTTGTGACTCGATTAAATTATTTGAAGACGTCGGCAGCTGGTGATGACGAAAGTTCGACAAAAATCACATTTTCCCAGTTTTGTAAATATAAACGACTCTCAAATTGTCTTTTTTATTTCAATTTTTGTTTAAACTTTCTTTATGTCCGTAAATATGTATTGTAAAGTAAATATACCAGTTTATCTATGGTGTAAATTTCAATAAAGACGATTTAATAAAATAACAAATCTGTGCTAGTTTTTGGATGGATATACTGGATACACATATAATTGTATGTGTATCCCGAAGTAAAATATCTAATCAAAACATCTATATAATAAAATGACTAAGAGAAGAAAAACACTGTCAGAGATGATACAAAAATCTTGTCCACCTGCTCAAATAAAACTTATTCCCAAAATAAACAATGCATTGATTATTTATGATTAAAATGAGGCGCACAAAAATACGCCGAAGGAACAAGATGATAACATTATTCCACTTCAGTACCACCAGATGCTGTGTTAGATTATCTTTTCAAGCTGGAGTTTCAATTTGTAAATTCTCTTCCAAATAAATTCATGAAACCGTTCTCCTGCTCAAGCATGGATTCTTTGCTCAAATTTGCCTGCAACTTGCTTAAATTATGTGGTCGGTCAAAAAGTCAAATGAAAACTTTGAAAATGGAGTACGACTTTCGATCTCTCGAAAAAAAATGTTATTTTGTTTATTGATTTATTGACGGAAAAGGAAATTGGACTTGAGCACAGAATCTGAGTTTGAGCATAAGAATAGTTTCATGAATACGGGCCCGTGTCCCGGCCGAGATCAATCACAAATTCACCGAATTTGAATGGCATGCGCACAATCAAAGATTTGATTTGTGTGGGGTGAAACTTTTACATAATGGTTATGTAGCCATGTAAAGATCATTTTATGGAAAGCTAAGCATTCCTTTTTATTTTGGTAGAAAACTATGTGTAATATAAATGGGAAGATGGTCCTGAAAAAGTATTTTATTCAATAGAATAATTAATTATTTACGGTGTAATTTGGAAACCAAAACATGCATATACTACACTGTATTTGCTATTTTATTATCACAATAGGACTACTATATATGTCATGTTCAGCGATATCTGGTTTCTTTTTATAAAAATAATGGGATAAGGGCGTGTGTCATTACGAGAAACATTTGATTTTAAACGGGATAAAATAACTATTTAATAATTGCAATCTGTATATAATGAATTTTTGACAAGGTATCGATGTTTTGAGTCTGAAAACGCTATAGTCTGTCTTTTTATAGTGTTCAGTTATTTCAATATCGCGTTGAAAATCATTAGGAATATAACATTACAATGTAGCTATCCACAATATTTACATTTTGTAATTGGATGATCTATATCAATACTCACAAAAAACGACCATGCTTGCAACGTATTGTGATATCGGAAATTCTTCATAAATACGGCATTATCAAATAATTGTGTGCACGGGCCTAAACCACTTTTATTTCCTTATTTGCATAAGCATACCGGTTACAATATAGTTCAATTGTAGCCTTGATACTTCAATTTTTATTAGAATTGTGTACCTAACCAATAACGTATATACTTCTTGGCTTTGTACGGCTCTGACCTAACGCAGAATTCCAAATAAAAGGAGCAACACCAACAGTTTTGCCGAAGTTTTCCTTCACTACAAGCTAGTAAGGAATAAGTGCTGGATGATTGATGTTAACGTCTTTATTTGTAAAACCTTTCAAAGCATTGTTATGCACTTTTTTCGCTCACTTTGATACGCACGGCCTCGCACCCCCAACCCCTAACCCCCACCCCTACCCAAATGATCAGTCTCTGGATCCGTCATTGAGTGTTTCTGGATTCTCGTCCTCCTTTTTCAACGCGGGCTTGGAAAGGGACCGGATTTTGCGGAGTTTCACTCTACAGGAAGTAGGCCCATCGTCCGAACCATATATAGTCAATGTTATCAGTCGTACTGTGAACCTTGGTGTTATTTGACAATGTCTATGACAGAAGGTGTCATACACAATCTAAATCTATCACCAGTTAATAAGTTTACATCTTAATCTCGGCAGGGGTGTTCGACAGATGTGTCAATTTCCGACCCAGAATGGCACACCGTTTCTAGGGGCCATTACAGCCCCTTAATTTCCGTTCCCTAATCTCCACAACCCATTTGTGTTGTATCTGCCAATATTGGCCCATTTTTCTTACGTGTGACACCTGTTGTTGTAAGTTGGACCTTGGCCATCTTACACACTGACCAATGGGCAGTGACACGGCCATTATGTCGAGGCCTTAGTTTATGGGAAATCCCATAATCTATACTGTAATTACTGTCAGAAGGCACAGGTAAGAAAATGTATGTGCGCTTGTAAATGGCGGGAACAGGTGATGTCATAAACATGTAAACAATTGACCAGCGGTGGTCAGTGATGACCACAAACTGTGTAGGTATGAGTTGAGAACTGACCACTACTAAGCTTCGGACATAAACCTGCCAAGATCACAGCATTTTCACCTCAGGCATGGCTTGACTAATGTCTCAGGTGATTCGAAATTTAACTAGATGAGAAATAGGTAGAGGGAGTCATTGCAAGCGGAAGATTGAACCTTGGGGGAAGATAACGATGACCTTGACAAGTTTATGACCTTGGAACTGTAAGGTTACAGTGTGAAAGCATGTTTAATATTACAAAATTGGTGTCAAGTCATTATAGCCGATTTGGTGTTGCGTTTATCGGGGCATGAACACTTCAGTAAAGACATTCATTCATTAAAAATATGACGTCACCGGCTCCGTTTGGTTGTTCGAAGCTATATATTTTTTTTTAAATCCTTGTGTCCGTATAAAAAGTTGAAATTTTCGATTATTGTGGCGCAGTTGCTAGCACACTCGGCTTTCACCGATTCCAGATGGCAGGTGAGCCTTTCTGAAGTCTTTATTGGGTTCTCTGGTTTCTTCCAATATTAAGAGCTTTTTCGGAAACCTTTTCCGCCTCCGGCTTTTGTATTAGAGGTTCATGATATCGTTCTTTTTTATTTGGTATCTCGTCAGACCCAGTTGTTATGTTTTTTGTATTGCCTGTATTGTATTTATTTGTGTCGTATGGTAAATACTATCTTACTTATTGTATAAACCGGGAACGCTTGATTAGGAAAATCCCTTATCAAATCCCTTATCATTAAAAATGTATTATACAATCAAGGCTGCGCTGTAACCATGACAACAGTGTCGATACGGATACCCTTACAGATCTTCAGTAGTATTGGCAACCGGATGATGTCATACGAAATCGTCATTCATGGTGCATTTTTATCATACTTCTATGGGAGAAGCCCATTTACCTGTAGGGTTTATCGTAAGCTGTGTTGAGTACAGTTTAAAATTATCAATTCTAAGTATTACGGACATTTATATTAAATTTGCATTATGTGTTATTTCTTTTTAAAGAGTGTGTTTGGATTACATAAACGATTGTTAAATTTACTTCCGCACGATTGCGAAATCCCACGTGCAGCTGACTCGATTTGATCTTGTGTCCTGCTTCCTTCTTCGTTTTAACAATACTTGTATATATCAGATATATTATGTTTGTGTTTTCATCTAAGTTGCGTTTTCGTGACATCCATTTCCGCTGAAGTTTTTAATACATTTAAATTTGACCAGACGGCGTGATTATAAAGGAGCACCCTGACACACTGCAGTGTCAAGCTCCGTAACGAACGTGACAATATATGTTTATGTTTGATCAACGTAAGTAAAACGCTTAATTACAAAATAACTCCGTCTTTAGATTAGACAGGTAATTGGCAGTGTAGCCATGATTTTGTGAGGTGAAAATTAAGCCTGCCCTTTGATGATGACGGAAAGGACTGGTCATTTGTCAGTTCGGTATTTACCTTACATGATTTTCTCTTCAGCAGGGGGCAAGTGTTACATTGTAGGATGTAATGAAATGAAATTTTAGTTTATCTAGACTTGTATACAGGGTAAAACTTAACGAGAAAATAGTGACGCCATCCTCAAGAAACAGACACTGCTGCTTCATTTCGGAAAGACGGACGTTGCTGCTTCATTTCGGAAAGACAGGAGATTCACCCAAATTTCAAAATGAATTAAAAATATTTGTTCAAGAAATGTGAAAAGAAAGGACGGAGAACAGGTTTCACATATTTCACATTCACATTTCGACAATAAAGTAACCCTCGTTCAGTTAAAATGTAACCGTGTTTGTGGTTGAGTTAGGATGATGACGTGCCGGTATGAGAAATTATCAGACCTCCCGCTTGTAAGGTCATATCGCCCTCCAATATTACAATCATCTCATCCGTATTCGAGCCAGGACGAAGCACCAGACTTGTTTTTGACTTCCAAATTAATTTCGTTTGAAGAATGTTTTCTTAATGAAACACAAGTTGTGTTTATTGTAATTTGCAGTTATATTAAGACGTTGAAAAGTATGTCCTTGATAAAGAATAATGCTTTACATTTTCACATTCGGAAGCAATTCACCGAAAGCAATCGATTGGACATGTACTTTATTCATTCTCCTTTCAACTTTTGCACGACACTAACGGTTAAATTTGCAAACTGCTCCTGCTTGCAATATCAACCAAAGACCTGTTTCATTAGCGCCTCACGCGCACCTTGCTGACAACGATACGACAGAAGACGCTAACGCTGTTTGCTATACAAAATTAAGTGTTTGTGTCGCACAGGCGATGTGTAAAGGACTAACCACGGTCACACTGGACTACATGCGTTCTAAACTAACTGACCGTCCAGGGTTCGTTTCACGCTACGTATGGGGTGTAGATCAATGTTCACACACGATTGACCAGGGTTTAAATAGTTTTCTTTTAGAAGACTTACGGAGAGCTGGATAGAATCAGTTTACGGGTTATGTTTTAAATCTGTAGAAGAAGCACAGGCGTAATATGATTGTCGCTAGCCTTCTGATGCGTAACACACATGAAAGAAATAGTGTTTCCAAGGGCACGGTCGTGTAAGGTGCGTGTTTTATCTTCATCCTCTCTACTGGAATAAGCATGCTGCCAATGTCTTCTGTCGAGGTAAACATACCCGGTGTGTCACGTTTCCCCCTTGTCTGACGGGGGTCAGTCCTTACATGCGGAATGTCGACAAATCCTGAAAGTGAATACAGCCAAATGGCTGTCAACAATGGCGGAGAGAGTCAGCGCGCACCTGTCTCGTCTAATCCTACAGAGGAGCCGGACCTGTTTCTCCGGAAAATTTATGACTTTATAAACAAACAATAAGATGCGCTTTAGCGGTATCCGATGGTTCTTTACGAGTTCGACCTTATATAATAGTTCGCTATTTCGGCTGTAATGCTTGTGTTCACCTCTGTCGGCATTTGAGATGGCAAAAAAAAGTTTAAACAGTTGACGTGTTTATTTCAGAAGACTTCTAAAGATCGCAAAATGGCATACCAAGCAAAGACAAGCCACCCTCGACGTGGCCATTACTCGAATCTTGCCGAAGCACTTTATATGTTGACGTCCTTTCCTTACTAACCAACTTCAGGATATCAAATTCCTGTATTCTCACATTTGTTTCGTATCGCATGAATGTATTTATTCAAATTAGGTATAAAAATAAGTAACGTTTTAAATTTAAAGATATATCTGTCTTTCCGTTTTGTTCACCTGAAGTCAGTGGAACTTATTGCCGTTCACATAACTGATCAATCTAAACACATAAAAATGTACTCTATGAGTTTCGACAAAATGGTTATTTTTTAAAAGCCAAACCGTAGCGGAAATATTTTGCATACGGGTTTGAATAATTATCTGACATCACACTTAATGTCGAAAAACTTAAACAATGATATCATTTTATTTCATACCGCCATATAAATCAACGATGGGTCTGTCAGATCGGGGGAAACTTGATTGGGATCTATCTATTACCGGAATTGAGTGATAATGTCATGAGCGAGGATATGGGGGAATTGGATGGGGGCACTATCATACGGGAGAAGAATGGGAGGTTGGGGAAGCGAGAGAATAAGATAGTCTTTTTAGATAGAGTTTATTGACGGAACACTTTTCCAGATAAGTCTTGAATAAAGATTATCAAGCATTGACAGTATACAGGTACAAAAACGTAGCAAAAAAATCATGGTGTATTTTAGTTAATTTTTCAATTCTTGATGGAATATATCCAAGTTTGTACTCAAAATAACGAGTGTTAACTAAAAACATCGATAGACACCATTTTAAAGAGCAAATTTGTGAAAATAATTAAATTTCACATTTTATTTATTTTTTGTTAAGCATGTTATACTTAACATGCATTAGTCTCGTTCATCTACATTTATAATATCGAGATATTATCGAATTTGATCTAACAAGTCGTCACAGAAATCTACATATCGTTCCATCATTTAGACAGATGAATATTTAAATGAGCGTCACGCGGGTTCACCGCCATTAATGTTGATCTCCATGGTCGCTAACGTTTCTTCCAACTGTCTTGGTCTAAACGGGTCTTAATATCTTTGGCCAAAGGTCAACACCCTGACTAACGGTAGGACAACTTTTAAAGTTTGGTTGCAGATACGATCGATGATGGAATAATATCTTCTTTTTTATTATAATAAATTGAAAATCATTTCGACAATATCAAATATGTGAATTACTACTCAAATTTTATGTTGCTGTTTACATTTATTCTATAGAATATAAACTTTGATAACGTATTTCAGAATGAATAAGATATTTTATATTTGCATTATAATTGGCGATTTTGTGTACGATGGCCAGAGCAGGTGTTTAAAGTCATTGAAATGGGTGATCAAAGACGGTGCGGCAGATGGGTCTATAATACTTACTCCTAAAATACATGTACAAAATGTAAAGTGAGTGAACTCAGGATAGCAAAGTATGGTCAAAAACATAGAGTGCGTTAGCACGCGCTATAGTTCAAATGAAACTGTAGTATATTTAAATTTCAATGTGAACATGTATCCGCAAAGAAATAAAGTTGAAATACATTGTGAAACATTTCTTTATGTCTTTGACATAAATGTATGTGCTTTATGACATGACTGAGCTGATAATCGAACTCCCGACAACTCAATTACGCAGTTATAGCTTCCAAAAAACGCACAGACAATACCCTTACAAAACGCTGTTTACCTAGAAAAATGACTTTATGGTATCCTGGAACTTGTCTAAATTTTCTGTGCTGAAAAACAGATATTTTTATAGATTACAAATTTTACGACGTTTCCGTGATACGAGCAGACTCCGATTCACGGCACAGATATAACTTAATGGCGGGAAGTTATTGTTACACGACGTATTTTGTAGGACGAGACTTGCGTATCTCCGTACCTTTTAAGCTAATGCATCCCCGCCGATATCATCAGGTTATGATAGAGGCCGGTTGTATATCATTATTTTACTAACGATACTCCGTGAACATTTGCCGTTGATATCAACAAAATTTGTAAATTTTAAACATTAAAAAATCGGTCGAGTAAACGCTAGTTGTATCAACCGTAATGTCATTTTATTGTTTGACTTTATACTATTTATACTTTAGTTTATTTTACTGTGTTATTAGTATAAGTAATGTTATGTCTGTTGGCCTCTAGTACGTTTTAGTGTGTTCATGTATTAATATAATCTTAAATGTGTTTAGAAATAAATATAGAGTGGAATATTTGGATGACTGTTCTGAGGCGGAGTGTCCTCAGCGGCGGGGACCGTTGTTATCGAAGAGAGAAAGAGAAAGAGTGTGTTTGAATTGTCAGTTTTTACACAACATTTCGACCATAACAAGAGGAATCAAACCCCTTATTTGACTGAATGCTAATTACTGTACATGAAATCTTTGTATTTATATATCTCAGTATACCATTGTAATGCAAAGGTGTTGAGACAAATAAAAAAGTTTAAAGTTATAGACTCGCCTTTATTAAGCATTGGTTCACAAGCTCTGTTATAATGTTTAGACAACACGGGTGGAACTACAGGAGCACCTTGTCTGAGCGTAAACCACCAATTACTGTTAAAAATATTTCAAAATAATTAAGATGGAAATACTGCAGCACCTTGTCTGAACGCATTCTAACGCAAGCTGTAATAAAATGTCGATGGAACCGTTTGAATGTGACTCTTTTTAGAGTTTGCTTCTCTTCTAATGAATTAATTATTCACATTTTTTGAGTTTTAAATTTGTTTTAATGATTTATTCTATCAGTTGACAATAATAATGAAATTAACTTATTAGCAGTAATTTGTGATGTATTCAAAACACGGCTTAGCCTTTGGACCCTAGTCATTATGACGGTATACTGTATACTCTTAGAATAGCATTAACTTCTAATTTTGTAAGCCGTAATTGCATAAATAATGTTTAATTGTGTTTTAGTAACTGGCGAAAGTAGTTTTTTAATAATCTTTTAACACATGCAGGCTTCTATCTACATGTTTAAAGGAGATTAGTTCTAGTTGATACTACTATATACATAGCAAATTATCTAAGCCACTTAAGAAGTGCCGACATTTTTAATCAAGTTAGTTCGTCGTTGCAACTTTCATCAGACGATTAGTATATGTAGTTCTAAAATAGTCCGTTGGCAATAATTTCCTAAATCTGTCGAATAGGTATCGCCTTTATTGATCTGAGTATGAAAAATGCACAATACCGGAGGTCCATTTGATGTTCAACGGTGGGATTTCGATACGAAACGTTAATACAAATATGCTTTGATTATCAAAGTTTTCATATTGGCAAAATTGATGAAACGGCCTTGCCTTGCTAATTGAACAGTTGAAGACAAACATCAAGATATATTAAAATAACATTAGACCTGTGATGAGGACGGACGCGGCCCTAGACTGTTGTTAATCGGTGTCTTCTGATCTCCACTGAGCAGGGTTCTCTCCAAATCTGACCACATCACGTGGGAACTCCGATGTTTTGTAATGATGAGTGGAAAAATCAACATGAGTCAGTTTTTATCATAAGTGAAGTATGTCCGGCCTTGTTGAGAAAATGACGGTTCTTTAAATTGGCATTCTTAAGTTGTGTTTGCTAGTAATTATATGTCTGTGGGCTATGTCAAAAGTAAGGGGCCATTCATGTTATCATCTAACGAATAAAAGGAGCACCCCCCCCCCTCTTTTTTACCCAAAAGAAACATCCGAGTTCATTTTCTTTTGCTGTATTTAAAATAAAGATAGTCCACAAAGCGACTATACACATACTTTTATTGATTTCAACATTTACTCAAAACATCGCTTGTTATTTGAAGTACAGGTCGGTTCCTTGACATCAGCGTACAGAAAGCGAGTTACAATAGTAAAACTGCATCGATACTGCTAGGTTCCTTCTCGTTCAGAGGTGATTGATTTGTATATGAATTGAGACCATCTACGAAGTAAATGCTTTACCATAAGTTGTATTTTTGTTGTTGTCCTTCAACTGAATTTAAACTTATAAAAAGGATAATATATGATGCAATTTCATTTCTAAAGACTCATCCCAATTTGTTGTGTCAAGCTGTACCTGGACCATGACATACCTTTGCGTGGATACATATAACTAATCTACTTTAAAAGTTGACCCCAACGAATATAATTACATTCTAATTAATTCAATTAAATGCCCCCCATCCCCACTTATCCATTCCCACCCTAATCATTTGTTTTTACCTAAATAATGTATTTTTAAATCAAATACATCAAAATTTGCGAAGTCACTTGTTAATGAATGAAATTTAACTACCGTCACATAAAAACTATTCACTTTTTTTTAATTGAAATTAGCAAAGTCGAAATAACCTGTGAGAAAAAAGAAAATATGGACCATAATATTTTTTTATGGAAGTATTGATTTGAAAACAAAAACGTTTGCTACATGATTCATGGTTTTACCAGTAACGGAGGCCAAATGACAAGTTTAAAATGGATTTCCAGTTAATCCTGTTTTCGTGATGATTGAGTGAAGGCCATACTTTACTTTGATCCGAACAGTAAAGATAGCAACATCTCCTTATTGACAGGTTAATATATTACAATTTTGATTGAATTTGTTTTTTTAATATTGACTATCAATGATCGATACCTGAGCGCCACCAATCTAACATAAAAGCCGACCACGTTTGATCTCCCCGCTTAGCTCGCTAGTCTGGTTTTCGCTCACGTTTTGCTTATTAAAATAAAAAGGTGTCCGCTGATTATACCACAATAGGTGATTATTGAGCCTTTTTCGTTTAATTCACACTGATAAACAGACAAGCTTGTTAGTTTTGCTCCGAGACAGTTGCGCGGGTCATAACAATGTAAAATTAATGATGGCCGATCTGATATAGTTATACATCAGAAAGGGCCTATGTAAATACCTGACACATCTCTGAGACCAAAGGTAAATAGACTTATCAGATAAAGTTACGTCACAGACAGCCCATTGGCCATGTAACCTTTTCAATTAATCTATTACTTCTGTCAATAGAAAAAAATATATATTACCGCCATCAAAATGGACGCTCATCGCTTCCGGCGGTTAGTTAGTAGCAGATCAGTTGACTGCTTAACGACGTCTTCTGATTGGTCGAATTCAATTCCAGTCTTCCAGACCGGTAGATTTAATTAGATGGCGGTATAGTTAAGATTTAATTGTTATTAAGGTGGGGATTAGAGACAGACTGATTTGTGAAAGTGTTTACCTGTTAAAGATGATCTCATACCTGTGATTTTCGACTGTGATCTCGTCGTTCTTTCAAAGGATAGTGTGATATTGGGGCTATCTGTGCGAGAATTAGCACCTGTAATCAAGCAGATCGAAAGGATTAGCGGCATCTTTCACAGACAGGTAAGATTCTATCTGGTTTTGTCTTGGTCAATTTTCACCTTATTAATGCTTTTAGTGTCTTAATCCTTGAATAAAGATAGAACGGGGGATATTAGGTCCGATCAAAGCAACAGGTTTAGACATTATCGTGATTTCGTAAACAGTTTCCCTTTAAAGGAATTATATTCAATAATTGGCCATGATTAAATGTATTTCAATTAATTCTCTTATTACTTTCACTGAGCTTTACAAATATTGCTTAATATTACGTATGTGTGTGGTTTTATTTCTCAATGTTTTCACTTAAATAAGTCACCAACGCAACCGGCGTCCCTGAAAAAAATAACATTAATGGAAATGTATGCCTGTATTATTCCCAAAAAACTTTCAATTTTGATCAGAAATCTTCTTACTTCTTTTTAATAAGTCATCCGCTCCCGAAACCTATAACTGCCATTTCTTTATTTGAATTTTGACTTTATCACACTTATTTTGTTCCTGTCTTGAATATAAAATGATGTTCTCTATATAACGGAGATAATGATCGTATCAAAAATAAAATTGGGCTGTTAAATAAAGGTGTATGATTTCTATATCAGATAGATAATGACATCTTTATCTACCAAAAGCTTGTCGGCAACGTAGGTTTCAGTAGTGTCGATTCGGATGCTGGTTTTATTGCAAATGAAACATATTTTATTACACGCTTGAAATAACAGGGCACCAAAAAGTCATCCCTGTAGAACACCAACATTTATACAGAATCCCATCATCCCTTTCACGCAAGACTGCACAATAAACGGATGCTATAGAAAAAAAATACCATTATATACGACCCAGCGATTATTTGGACTGATAAAGATATACAATGTATATTTATGTACAGGCAGTCATTTTTATTCGACAAATTTATTTTGAATTATTTTTTTATCAGAATTTAAAATCTACGCCCGTTAATGTACTACGAATGTGTAATTAAGTTGTAATTGGGGTTATGTACCGTTTAGCTAAGATGACACGATGCTATCTGTCTAAGTGTACTTTCTGGGGCGTCAGATTATCAAATTTAAGACTTCTACCTATCTCGTATACATGTCTGCCGAGCCTGATAATTCAGGTATTTCTGCTGGAGACAAAATGTATTTATCCTTTTCGTGAATTTGCTGATCCATTACTGACAATTTACAGGGGTTAGATCAAACAGTACGGCTCCGTGTCTGTGTCCGAGACTCTCGAACGTTGTGTAGGGCCGATAGACAAAGATAGCAACCCCTCGCTAAAATACAATGTTAATTGTTGCACAAATAGACTTATTATATGTACCTTTTGTTTAACCTATATTAACGCCGAACGACATCCCCTATTTACCCTTCACATGGTTAAGTTACTAGCTTCATCTTTCGGACGCTTGGAAATGAAATAATTTTATCTGATTGTGACATCTAGTTCATACATTGTACAAACACTTTGTTTTCCTAAAGAAGAAAACTAAATGAACAGATTTTATATTTTCTAGATAAACAAGGAAAATATCCAGTATTTCGGTACTGTTTTTACAAAAAGATTATTTTCGAACAACAACAATATCAACGACAAAAATAAACAACAACAACAGCGATTTTCAATGAAGTCTCAATCAATATGCACCACATATTCGACAATCAATATGCACCACATATTCGACAATCGATATGCACCACATATTCGACAATCGATATGCACCACATATTCGACAATCAATATGCACCACATATTCGACAATCAATATGCACCACATATTCGACAATCAATATGCACCACATATTCAACAATCAATATGCACCACACATTCGACTAAACGAACTATTCTTACCGCGAGAATATGTCTCGCAAAATCTAATTGATTATATATTTCTTCCGATCAGTGATTGGAGATAATTAGTGTTTCCAAATTAAAAAACAAAACGATTTTGTTTTGTTTAGAAAAACAACAGTTTTATATTCCGATTTTTCATATTTATGGGAAGTAGAACATATTCAAATTCAACAGAAATCAACTCAACTGAAATGAATATGATGATTTAAAACCATAGTCATGAATATCTCGTTATACTGCCCTTACTTGTACTTGTCTAGGGACATTTTGGCGTTATATAGAGGTTTTTGACGTACTGTGAATAAAGGAGAAAAAGGGGATGTAGGAATATAATGGTGGTAAGAGAGGGGACAATTGAAACGAATGGCATTATATCGAGGTTTTTATTCTTGTTTGTCAGAAAACCATGGGAGGCCAACAATAAAAATTAATCACACTGCTTCGCTCAATCTTTATTAGCTATGACTATTTCAAGAAAAACATCTTTATTGTCGTGTTAAACGCATTAATCATAAGTCGAGTTATTGAGAAACATTACGTTAGTATATTGTACAAAGGAAAACAGTAATTGATTCTGACACCATTTAATATACATCTCATTACTTCTGGCAACAACATTTTGCACAACATTAAAGCTTAAATAGGTCTACCGTGCATAAAAGATACAGTATCGCTACAACGCTATTTTACATAACATTTGCACGATTCAATGAACTGTAAACATTATGTTTATTTATTTATTTTTTATATGCAATCATCGTCTCTTCTATTTTCGTTTTAATTTGGAATCTTTCGACATTTTAAAACCACGTGAACTTGTTACACGCCATACCGTTGATATGGTGCTGTGCGCGTGAAGGTTCGGCCTCGTTTTGACCAAACTCTGGCGCGAGGTGAGATCGGGTCACGTGCTTGATACTCAAGTTTACACGTTCCTTCGCCTCCGGTGCGTTCGGGGAGTTAAAGGGAATTGGGACGACATGCCTACTTCTCTATCTCCTCCCGAGTCACAAAGGTATGCGTGTCGGCGTTGGACAGGTGTAGCGCGCTATGTGATAGCTAGAATTGACGATAACAACTAGATTATACGGGCATTACCTCTGTAAACCTAGCTTCGATTGAACCTTGATTACGAATTAACATCAAATTTACAGGCACCTGAAATGAAAATTATTACCGTTACACTGATACGTTTACCTGTAATATAAAGACTGGTATCTAATCAAAATTGCTCTTATCTTGTTTAAATTTATCAACTTTCGTTATTTAAAACTTCCTCTTCAATACACGAGGGCTTTGTGGCTCCACGATATTGGTTTTCTTTGGAATTGTGAATCTTATTTATCGGGCAGGTCTGAGCGGTAAGGGGACCCTATTGTAGTCAGCTCTACTAGG
>JAUMHH010099979.1:17970-65553 GCA_032359455.1 Chlamys rubida
CCCCCCCCCCCCCCCCCCCGCCTTGTTTGATTTGAATGACGTCACATAAAGTAGGGACAATACATTCAAAAACTTTATTTCATCTTGAGCATATACATCTCATCGATTCAAAGGAAAATTTCATAATGTACATTCAAAACCAGCACAGGCGGTAAGATACAATCAGCATATGGAATTTATAATTTAAATAGCTACAGTTTGTTTTGACCGAACATAGGGACATATTCGTCCTTGTGTGGCTTGAAATATGTCCGACATTGACCATGCCCTACGATTATTACACACTGTATGTATTGCAATTTTCGCCTATCAAACCTTAGGAAGACTTTAACCGTGAATAAGATATAGTTTTAATAAAAAACACATGTTCGTTTAGCCGCACGACCTTGATCTCTGAAACGCTTATGTTATTTAAGAACTAAAACGACTTTAGGCTTCAATGCCCATGTTTTTAAAGACTGAACAACTTAATTCATTTTTAGTTTTACAATTGTTTTCAGATTGGGACATGCTACTTCATTAAAAGTTGCTTAAAACATGATTTCAGAGTGATATCGAAAAGTCAGGATAAGATATTATGAAGTCAGTCATATGGAAAATACCAAAAGGTATTTTGCTGTACTATCTTTTACGACACATTAAGCTGACAATACTTTGATAAGATGAGCCCTCGAGGTGTGATAATGTTAATTTTGAGTGGGATAAGTCAATAGTTTCACACTTGACAAACATATATATTACGGTTAATTAGGGTACAGAACTTTGGCCGCTTTCTTAAGTGGGCTGGAAATTTCAAATCATTATACCACGGAAATGTTTACATTTGAAAACGTAACATGGCCGTGAATTATTTAGACCGGTGTATTGACTAAAGAGAGGGGGAATTATCTAAAACCATGACATGTAATGAAAAGTTAACAACATAATTGGAAATAAAAATCATCAAAAATATCGAATTATGCTATCATATAATGTATATAACTTTGGAGATTATGTAATAAGTCGTGGGTTCTATTTATATCTCCTTCCGATACAACTGTTTCAACGTGATGTCTGTTTTTGAGAATTTAAGATTGAAGTTATATCGGCACTACGACAGGGTTACGGAAACGTAGACCCCGGACTCCTAGCTTTCTCCTATCGAATCCCGCCCCTCTCACTCCTGTCCCCTTAACAAATTACAAATTACGACCCGGCTCTCGCCCAAATTACTTCGTGGAGAGATTGGATTTACCAAACGAGGAGTCGCACACATCTTACTTTCCTAATAAGACCAAAGTTTTTTGAAATGGGTTGGCATGCCCAGATAAAACAAAATGGTTGCTAACTCTTAGTGATTGTTTGGGGTGTTATAATGGGGTGGGGTGGGGTGGGGAAGGTGAAGGGGGTCGCGCTTGATCCATCCCCGTCCTTAGCCCTAACTCTAACCCCCTGGACAGTCGTGTGCCATGTTTAAAGTGACGTATTCTGTGGTCAGTCCGGTAGATGTGTATCAGGGATTAATACGGATTACTGACCATATCTTCCTGATTGACCAAACGTGTCCAGTCGTTACGGATTACGGACAAACAACCCCCTTGTACGGCCAGATAGCTGAACAGTCTTATCCTATATTTTCATTAGTGTCACCGGACAATCTGTTCCCCGCCATAGCGAGACTACGAAAAATCAATGGACAGAATTTTCATCCATATATAATTTTTTTGATTTATTTGCTAATTTTCAATCGTATAGTGGTTTTCTTTTTTTTTCAATCCAAATCTGGTATCTGATTTCTGTAGACGAAGCAGTTTGTCCAATAATTTCAAGCGTATACTTTACACATTAGAAAGTGATTAGGCACTACTAACCCGTCTCGGCCCTGTCCAAGTCTAAACTCAGAACTCTGAAAAATCGGTCATACGTTTATATATGTAATTTGCATTAGCTTGTTTTTAGATGTGCACAGTTTATTGGAGACAAAACTCAATGAAAATAGGATTTATGGTGAAAAGTTACCGAGACACTTGTGGATCTGCGTTTTTAAAAAAATATAATGTGTTAGCTTGAGATATTTTGATGACAAATTGATTTATTAAGCCTGATACCAACTTTACCAGTGATTTCTTTTCTATCATATCAATGTAATGCTTTCTTGTCAACAGTATCAAATATTTATTGCAAATTTAAATTTTTTGGTGAAATACTACTGACTAAAACATTCACGTTGTGATGCCATTAAACTGACAATGCTTTTGAACTCCGGAGTTTCAGTGACCCCCATTTTACCGGAACCTGTCTATATGGTTCATATATGTAGGTAATTCAGCATAACTCCGTATATCTGTCATGCATGTTTAATGTCCCAAACCACGTGCTTGAAAGTCTGAGGTCCAGACTTATTACGGTACTATCCAAAAACGTAAACTTTTAATTTAAAAAGCTTCTTTGAAAGATGTCGATTTCTCGTCACATAGATAAATGTTGAGGATCGAATTTCACAATCAATTATTATCCGGCCTGAAATATCATCGAGAATATCTTCCGTTACTTAACGAACCTGTCAACGCTAAAATTGGATTAAACGTAAATTCGAAAGCTAAGAACATAATATCATACATTTTGTACCGGGCAAATCGACTTTCATTTAATGTAGAAAATGTTTGGCGTTTTCATTCTTAATGCCGACAGTGTATTCTTAATTTGACATGTCAAACGTCATATTGACACTTAAGAAGTTTACTTAACTTAAGGAAACACGGTATTTAAAATCATTCAATTTCTTTATTAAAAAATCCAAGGTGAATTGCCAGAGATAATTAGATAAACCAGGGTCGTTTTATTTCACTTCAAAATCGTTTTGATTCAAGTCAAATGTGATCCAAAGTTTCTCAATCGCCACCTCATTAAATTTTTCTTCCGTTATGCTTTATAACTAGAAAACATCTAATTAGATGGCAAATAGTTGAGTTAGCGTACACAAAAAGGGTTTTCATTGGCGTACGAAATCAGGCGCGTTAGTCCGCCTTTTGCTGTGAGTATTATACATATGTACCTACACGGACGATGCTAATGTCTCCACTCGTCCTACCACAACAGAATTTTTCGATACTAATGACCACTTAAAAAGTCTTTGAAAGCTCAATATGAAGGTCAATACTTGTGTAGTCTATTACTCTCCAAATCAGTGTATTAACGCCCATTCGCTCCTACCCGGCCCTACAACAACTTCTTTTTCATAACCCATAACTCCCTCAAAGGAGTCTTTTCTTAAGGACCCCCTAACATGACAATACGCGCTTATAGATTGACCCCACCCGGCGGAGTGCAGAGAGTAGATGTGATCTAATTAAAAATCGTTGACTTCCTGAGATTATTCTGTAGCATGTTTTGATCAATTCTGTTAAGTGATTCTTAGCGTCTTTCACATATACCGTAAGCTTCATGTAGCAAATTGTTTGAAAAAAATCCCAACCGCAATGGAGAACCAAGCCTTTTACCGAACGGTTAATATTTCTGCAAGCGAGTGTATTGAGAGTGTGTTAATATGGAGTGTTTGTGGCGAGTGAGAGACAGAGAAAGGAAATAAAACATGAATGGTGGAGAAAAGACGCGATTAAATCACGCGTACGGATTTTAAATATATCCCTTAGTCCACTGTCGGACTGTAGAAACAGTCCCCCATAGCTTATTTACATCGGACATGAGATGTACATTAAATCTGAATTACTCGCCTCGATGAATTCATTACACGGTGAACGACGGCGGGCGCTGATTGGTCACGTCCGCGGGGTAGGCGTGGTCTAGAGACAGTGTCGTGGAGGTGTAAGTAGATATGAACAGAGATAGGCAGTGACTGGCGGCCGTGACACATGTGTTTATGTATGCTATATACTAAACATTGATACATATCACATCGCTACCAGGACATGGCACACACAGTTAAAATATTTGTGTAGACTTTGGCGACAGTTATGTAAGGAGAGGATTAACGTGTTAAAAGGCGAGTACACTTCATTATGTACACGGATCGGTATTAATTAACGATACAAGTAATTCTTAATTAAACGGTAATGTATTTATTTTACTGTATTTACAGACTGAACCTCCTCCAGATGACATAGGCGGACATGGTGTTTTGAACTTGGTGACAATATTTCGTGGATATTTTACACTAAAGCGGACTTTACAATGGATGTGGTACAATTTCTGAGTTTGGATTTATTTCTGATGTGTGTTTTGTGCACGTGCATGTTCCCGGGGGTCGGGGCGAAGGATGTGGCGTATTTGCTCGCAGAAGAGGAACAAGCTAACTTTTACCTAGGAAATGTTGCTGCTGATGCTGACCTTGCTTCAGAGGCTACGGATCCGGCCGACCTCAACTCCATGAAATACAGTTTTCTCACCCAAAGTAACAACAACGAAGGGAACGCTTTAGTGTCATTGTTCCACATCAATGAGAGGCAGAGCTCTCTCTATACCGCCGAGCAGCTAGACAGAGAAAATCTGTGTGAGTATAAGGATGAATGTGTTTTGGAATTAGAGGTGATCGCGAGATCCACATCCGGAAGTCTTTACAAGAAAATCAAAGTTTCTATAACCCTTCTGGATATAAACGATAATTCTCCATCCTTTTCTGTGCCGTCTATAACACGTGATATTTCGGAGGGGTCCCTAACGGGGTTTTACATCCCCATCGAGGCGGCTAAGGACGCTGACACAGGTAATTTTTCAATCCAGGACTACATACTTGAACCCCCATCGTCCCCCTTTACTGTGGGGTACCAGGAATTTGTAGACGGCACCTACAGTGTCCGAATGGTCTTGAACGGGCAACTGGACAGAGAAACCACTAGTTCGTATAAGGTGAACGTAATCGCCCGGGACGGAGGGGAACCCCCTAAAACCGGGGTTCTGGAGGTAACCATTAATGTTTTGGATATCAATGATAATCGCCCCAGATTCAGTACCCAAATGTACAACGTCACTGTCAATGAAGACGTTGCTGTAAACACGACGATCACAACCGTGTTCGCCGATGATCCTGACCAGGGCGAAAACGGACGGGTATCGTACAAGCTCAGTCCTAACCAGGCCGAGAAGATCCCTACCCTCTTCTCTATTGACGAGTCCTCGGGTGACGTCATCATCGTAGGGTCCCTCATCTACGAGCCAGGCAAGAGTTACACCATCATCGTGGAGGCCTCAGACAACGCCTTACAGCCTCTGATTTCACAGGCTAAAGTATTCATACATGTTCTGGACGTGCATAACAACCCACCAGAGATCAGTATAGACCCCCTCTCCAACACGGAAGATTCGGAGATTCTGGAAAATGCGATATTGGACACTGCTGTGGCTCACATCACAATCTTTGATCCCGATACAGGTATGAACGGCATCGTTAACTGCTCAGTTGTGAACAGTGACAAGTTCACATTGCAAAGGTTCGCTGTTCACGAGTACAAGGTTGTCTTGTCTCAGCCTCTGAACCGCGAGATTAAAGACAAATATGATGTGACGGTATACTGCCATGATACCGGTACCCCACAACTCAATGCCTCCGCCATGTTTGTTGTGCACGTGATGGACATCAATGACAACACCCCGAAGTTCACACAACAACAGTACTTCATCAGCGTCCAAGAGAATACCTCACTCACCTCTAGTGTCATGCAGGTCGCTGCCAATGATTTCGACAACGGTAAGAACGCAGAAGTCATGTTCTCATTGGATTCGGAAGGACAGAAATATTTCAGAATTAGTGAAACATCTGGAGTGATAACTGTTAATTCTGTTTTGGATCGAGAAACTGTTAGTCAGATTTCTTTCTTTGTGTTTGCTGCCGATAAAGGCTCGCCTAGTTTGACCGGAAGTGCCCAGGTGAGGATGTATGTAACGGACGTCAACGACAACAAACCTGAATTCATGGAGGATACATTTGAGTACAATTTGGAGGAAAATAACCACGTGAACATCAATATTGGTGTACTAGTGGCGAATGATAAAGATGATGGGAACAATAGTCGGATCATCTACTCTATCCATCCTAACTACCATGCAGGTATTCCCTTCGCCATCATGCCCAATGGCAGCATATTAGCCACTCAGGTCATAGATAGGGAGGCAAAGGCAAGGTACGATTTCACCGTCATTGCCGAGGACATGGGGACCCCATCTCTCCGAAACTCCGCGCACGTGACGGTGTTCGTATTGGACGTTAATGACAATAACCCCGAATTTGTCTTTCCGAACGCCCACAATAATACTGTGGTCATCTCCTACCAGACACCGGTCAATACCATTGTGTCCACTGTCGAAACTAGGGATATCGACGAAGGTATGAACTCTAGAGTGACGTATTTCATGAAGGACAAGAACTTTTCTCATATTTTCAAGTTGAATAATCTTTCTGGGCGTATTGTACTGGATAAGGCGTTAACTGTGGCGGATGCTAAAAAATATACATTCGGAATTATTGCCCAGGATAAGGGAACCCCTCCGAGGATAAACGAGATTGCCATGTCCATAGTGGTCACCACTCAGAAGATTGGAGGTGACGTTACACCACCGGAAGTGAATCGTCAGTATTTCCTTATCGCTGTTGCCATTTCCTGTGTGACGGCTGTCATCGCCATTGTCATCATTCTGACCATTTGTCTTATCAAACGAGCTGATAGGATAAAACAGAGGTATTCCGAAACTAAGGATAATTCGGATGGACCTCTAGGGAGACAGGAAACGAGAAAGAAGGTCAGCTTCAGTATCGATGACAGAGTCATGACAACCATGCCCGGGGGTCGGTCCAGCGCTCACGAGAATCACCTATATCCGGAGATACCCGCAGGATCTATCCAGGTAAGTTATTGTTATTTTAGTTGTTTAGGTTCGTTATCTTACCTGTTATCAAGCACGTGATAAATTGTTCTACATAGGTATTACAGCCTTAAGCCTCTCCATGTAATAACCCTGGTCAGGTATCATGTCACCAAACTAAGGATCAACACTAATTTATGTGACCTGTCAGGCCCGTCCATGGGGGAACAATCCTTTTATTGAAATACGTGAAAGATACAAATGGTGCTATCATAAAACGATAATGATATTATCACATCTTAATCATGTCAACCAATATTGGACATTACCAAATCCTCTCCTCTTATCTTTTGACATAAAAACTTATATATGGCATGCCAATAATCTGTGTCAGTATCTTCCCATTTGTTTAAAACTTCACATGTTTTAAATCTATGCTTTAATGTCAGATATCTAATACAGGATGTAATTCTGTAATACTGTAATACTGTTATACTGTTACTGTAATATTCTAAACACATGCACAATGTAACTATCAACATGAAACGGCATGCAAAGACATCCTACACAAACAAACAAGAAAACATACAACTGTGTTGGCGACCTCTCATTTGTAAATTTTTACCGTTGAATTGTCCTGTCGTCTTCTACATTAGATACACTATCGAACAAAACACTTCTGTGCGATATAAACCCATAACCAAATGGCTCCTTTTATAGTTTCATTAAGACATGTATATTCCTGAAGAAGAATGTATTAGCTTGTTTCCATCTCTGACAGGTGAAAAGTTCAATCCCTAACAACTCCACATGAACAAAACAAACGTTAACTGGTATTCACTCACTTAATCATACATTTGTCTTGAATAAGTGAATTAAGGAAAAGCTTAAACCAGAGAGATATACCACCTATGATTCATTATGAAAACGTGGACGTTTATTTCAGAAACACTTTTGTCTATTAAAATCAAAACGTGAAAAACCCACTCAGTACCTTTACAAATAGTTGTATTGTGAAATATTGCTACTTACTAATACTATATAAGCCCTCCCCACTAGATAGGTGATGAGGACTTTAATTGAATACTAACGAGAATTTTTCTCATTTTAACTTCTATCTTGATTTAAAATTATGGTCACAGCATTTTACAGGGATAGGTTAAATGTGTAGGCTTTTATGTAGTCCCTCCAGGGTCAGCTAGAGATCTTATCATTTCCTACTCATCTACCGAGAATGTAGCCATACCCGTAAACAATCGTAATAGACGAGTTAAACCAATTTATGATACATTTAACGTGTACTCTTGATGGAACTCGTCCAATAGCTTATTAAAAAGCATGTCACTCTACCGGTTTTACAGGTAAACACGTATTGTTACTTGTAGAGCATCAAGATGTACCTATGTAATTATATTCGTTTCATGTCCATTTCGTTCAGGTATAACAGTTTCAATACCTTAAGTGTATAAAAGCTTATATGGAGTTGTGTTCGTTTCCATAGACCGTGACGAATATGCCAGATCATTTGTAAGAAATAATTTATAGCAAAACTGATTGATGATTGATCCTATGTATATATATACAGTTGATATATGAATTATGGATAATGAATTATTAAAATCACATCCACGTTTCACATACGATTTTAATTTTCATTGTCGTGAATGTCAATGGAATTGAAGAATTTTTTTCTTCCTTAACAAGTTTCCCTTAATATAAATATATTTAAGTACATGTTCTGTAAATGTCGAACTGTCGACAATAAAAATATACTTTAAATATATTTATTTAAAATAGTTTAAATAACATCTTCTTTCTTGATACTTCTATTTATATTCTCTTTGTCAAAAAGTTTCCTTTTTTAGTCGAGTAGATGTACTAAAAAAGACTATTATGAACGCTTAATTATGAATGATATGTAATTAATTTTCGGTTATTAGTGAATAATAATAATGGAAATTCAAATACCTATTAATTTAAAGTCGTGTTCGAATAAAAAAATATTTATTTGAGAAATTATCAACAGCTTTAACCATTGAAAAAGTTTGCAAACTATTTCCAATAAATTTACAGAATGTTTTAACGATTTGCACAAAAAATGAACAAATTAAAAGTAAGCAGCTTAAACTTGTCAAAATATTGTGATTCATGTTGAGTTGATGTCTCTCCCTGTCACCCGATACAGAATGGGTCAGCAGATCTGAATATGGGTGATTATCATGCACAAGGGGATCATATCTGTTGCAAGCTACCCCCTATGATGTAAAACCCACCACCCCACATGTGCGAGGTGTCAGAATGTTTAAAGAAAACACGCTTATAATGGCTTCATTTTGTCCGATTTACTTAAGGTCCGGTCGCGTTCATCGTGACCCGTAGGTAAACAATCCCATGTTTAGATGGCCGAAAAATCCAATTTCTATTAAACGAAGAATAGAATAGGCTGGAAATTTGAAGCGGAGTCTCATAAATCTCCACCTGCCTCTCGGTGTGGAAGACAATGTGTCTGAATTACCAAGGTGCTTTATCCATTCTGTCCACCCGATCAAGGCATTTCTCATTTATATCCCTATTCACTACATCACATAAATGTCTTGGAAAATGGAGCAATCCAGCCCACTCTCTCTCCCCCCAACCCGCTTATTTACGGGGAGTAGATAGATGTCTATCCCGATGACTCATTGTACGTGGCTGTTATTCAATTCGGCAATACTTCAATCTGAGCATCTCAACCCTCTGTCATGCTTGGTCCACTTGCATTTTGTCAAATTCTGAACTACGTTGTACCTCACTGAAAACACCGGACATCTAAGAGTTTAGAATGTCATACAAAAAGCAAGCATGACCCAAATGTTTATATTTGAGTAGAAGCTTCATAATAAAAAATCTGGATGTCGAATAAACAAATTTTGTTTGAGCAGAAGTGCAAGTTGACAAACCCTGAAATGAGTAGATCAGGATGGGTGGTACTTGATGGATGCCTATCGCTGTACTGGCGACTTTGTCCCCTCAATGTGGACGAGTGTTCTGGTTTCAGGCTACATGCTCAGGTATTGTTACCCTGCCAAAGAAATAAAACAGAGGGACTTTACGGAACATTCCGACGTTTAGTACTCGTAACTTACATAAAACAGTCTTTCTGTCGAGTCTACTTTGATGTAGCAATGAGCTTTATAGAATTGCATAATCGAAAAGGTTCGCCGAATTGAATTAAATGTATCAATTATACATAAACTGGTGTTAGGGTCAAATGTTTGTGGTTGCGTTGTCATTCTGATACCGGAAAAACGTATTTCATCTGGAACACCCAGCGTCTCTCTTTATTTTCAAAATTGTTGCTAGAAATTTACTATAAAACCGGAATGAATTTTTAATGAGCGTATCAATAGGGTTTACACATTTTTAATGAGACCCCGTGCCAGACTGACGGCTGTACGTAATGGTCAAGCCCTGACGCAATGACCAGAGGTCAAATACTTGTAGATTTTATGATTAATAACTATGACTATCACACATGTCATTGCTGAAAAATGGCTTTCCAGTTCGTACCTCTAAATTGTTGAAGTGTCAACCAAACGTACTGAACCAGATGATAATTATTTTATATATCCTTTCTTCACGAGAATGTCTCGCCCTACAAATCCGACAGAGATTCATTCGAGACTCATTACTCGACTTTTCATGGCTAATTTGTGTGATGTGTGGTCATATTTTGGTGCCTAACTCTATTTTTCTTGACAGCGATGGAGATGTTATCAAATACAAACTGTTTACTCTTGACTTCTCAAGTGTTGCTAATTGGAGGCCAGTTCAAATACACTCTATAATTACTCGGATGGGCCGGGTATTCCTTTCACTGTTTACCTAGGGAAATCGAGAGTGCCAGTAGCCAGGTAGTAGACCAGCATACCACGAACCCTGTTTCGTGAGTTATATGGCACCCGTCACTCACACACGAAACATTCCTCGTGCAAAACCCAAAGTATGGCGTCAGACCATGACACAGGGAAGGTTGGTTCAATTCATAACTAACTACTAGAACTAAGGTGTTGCCCGTGTGTAGGTAAAATAAATGACATTTTTGAAGTTTTTACAAAAAACTTCCTATCCTGTGAGTGTCAATGATTAGCAGACTTTTGCAAGTGTCAGCGGCTAATGATAAGGATTAATGTTTGGTGAACATGCAAAGGTTTTTACCGGATTATCCTTGATCACAACGCCTAGAAGCGAACACCTTAAGTGCTCTGACTTCCTTTAAAAACGTACTGATTGTATAAACACAGTTTAAATATGGTAGCTACTGCACTTATAACAGAGAGAACTTAAATCCCTAATCTAGCTATCTAATGTAATTCCATTTAAATTATAACTTTACAAAATTCCCTTAGGTGGTTTAGTAACATAGTTTTAAATCCATGGTTGAACATGGTTTAAGGTTGTTTGATAATACTTAACAATATTGATGAATTATATTACACCAAAAATAGTCGTCAGAACACCTACTTTGTGAAGACAAACAATCTTATATTCATAAAAATACAACCGTCAGTTCTTCAATGTAAAGATAAGCCCTGTGTCCTTTATTGACATAATGCATATCCGCAGTTCAATGAGCTATATGATATAACGAAGGTACTCAACGTTTGATGGTAAACAATTAAATGTAGCGATCTATTCAGATTGGATAGTCTTTGTTTAGAATTATTATCAAAAATGTCTTATACATACAGTTGAACTAATATCAACAATGATAGGATATAAATTTCATTCGTTAACTTGTCTTGGGTCATTTTATTTTTTTCTTATTTTTTAACAAATATAATATTGGATCTAACCTAGATGTATTAGGCCTATAGTCATAAACACATTGAACACTTAAAATGTTAGTGTGCGTACATATACTTTTATAATATAATTGATAAGTTGAAAGGACACATTAATTTAAAATAATTATATAAGGTCTCGTGGGAAATATCTAGTATACTTATTTGTTAGTTTGTTGTTTTCTTTTAAGCTCATTTTATTAGGTACTTGAGTTAAGAATATTACAAGTAGCTTGTATTATTTACTTTTATGTATATTAATTATTAATTAAACAAACTTGTACGAACGGAAAATCTGACAAAGATTTCATAGTTAGCTTGTTTGGGCATATTAATAATACAAACAAGATATTTGATTAAACCTTAATATAAACAAGAAATACTCATATTAAACCCACATTTAGACACCTGTTTATTATTAATATCTCACGATAATAAGACATACCTAAATAATAAATAATATTAATACGTTTTTTCAGCTGTCGCCAACCAGATTTACTCCATATCAGAAAAGTCAACATTTCATATTAATATTCTATATCAATAATGTTCTATAGATCTGTCCTGAATAGATCTATTCAATATGTATCAATTATGAGAACTAGTTGTCGTAAAACGTCATTCATTTTACTCTATTGGGATTTCGGGATTAGTATAATATAATAAGTTAATAGATATGATTAAATTGGATACTTATCTCTAAGTCCCTGTTCATATTGGATATATTTCCCCTCGAATAGCTTGAGTGGTGATTTAATTACATAAATATGTGTGCCCCTTTCACCTTCGGAACCGTTCAGGCCTATGGAAAAACCTTGGTGGTCTGTAGGAAAGGGAGCGAGCAATGATCGTTATCATAAAAAAATGCATTGAATAAAATGTATAACACAATAACTTTAAGTGGTCATGCCAATGTTTAAAATTTAGGAATTCAAGGTTATTTCACATACATACTGGAATTGACGTTTTCATACCACAAAAATACTCGACAAATTTACCACAGATGGTGGTTATATAGAAAATGTAATATAAACTATCAAACTTGAAATTGAAACAAGCTGTACAAGGCTTTAATTCGTTCTGGCATGTGAGAGAATTTTACACCGATACGATGATCTAATGTATAACAACAGATGCTAGATTCAATATAAAAACCATTATACGCTGTCTTAAACGTGTACATGCTGACTATTATATATACTCGCCGTACAATACCCAATATGGTTGACGAAGACTGATAGGTTTTCGATAAAGATCAAACCGCATTGTAGCCTGTACTCGGAAATTGATTTTTTCCTATATAATAATGTGACCGAGAGATGTCGGAGTTTAACCGGTACGATGCATTTAACATCTAATGTCAAAGCACCTGTAACAATGAATGTGAGCATCTGAGGCTTCAAACAAATATTAGATCTTGTGTTGCCTAATCGCTCGGAAAATCCTTTCTAAATGGTCACTGAGTAGATCGTCTATCTCGCTCAAATAGGTGGGCCTTGTATTCGTGCGGGGAAAGAAAGTGAGGCCACCGCCCTTGATCTCGATGGAACAGGATAGGGGAGGAACAATATGGTCCCCTACTGTCTAATGTATATCGGGGGTTGGGAACCTCTTTATGTTGATGACTTTGTCTTGATTGTGACGTATTTCAATCTCATCGATAACAAAAAAAGCTATGTAAAGTCATCTTGGAATGGTTTAAACCCTATTTTAATTACCTTTAAAAGTTTGTGACTGTTAAACGTATTTGTTTTGTTATCTAAAGCAAATATAAGCGTACATTTAATTGGTAAAATGATATTTTTAACGAGATTTAGTTTTAAATTCTTGGCGACGGTGATTGTCGTGTGTCTGTCTGCAGCAGTGTACTGTAACAAAAAAAAGAATCAAACAAAAAGTACATTAAATGTCAGGCAAGCGTACACATGTACACAAAACAAGGTTAGTCTAAGGTTAGCAATGCTGCAGTTCAACTTGACGGCTTCGCACAAAAAATGCTGAAATGTTGTTTTAACATATTTTAGGGTATCTTACGAAATAATAATTAAAAAATTTAAATCAACATCTATCACTGGATATTTTTTATAAACTTTATTAATTAAAGAAGTCAAATAAGTTAATGTTTAAAATAATATTTTGTACTCGTTCACTTTGATACACATTCACTTTTCCGTGAACAACTTCTGAATGGATATTCGTAATGAGCCTTATTCACCGTCATTCGACTTGATATTGTGATTCATTGATTTAAAACTTGTATGGATGATATAGCTTTATGAAAATAAGAGTCCTGATCTTGCTGTTTCAAATTAGGACTTACGTTATTCATAAATATAGACCATTGTTAATATACCTTTTGCTAGTTAGTGACACCGCGAGACGGAATTTTGCTTTCGTTTAAATCGCCGAAAAACAGCTTCAATTGCACGAAATATTGCAATTAACTCGATATCATAGGAATACTGGCAAGTGTAATCTGATGAATTTTCTGACCTCAAGTTCGACTTGCTGTTTGATTGAATATGTAATTACCGGTAATAGACTCGGAATGCCAAATACATATTGATAAAGTCTCGATTCATTATAATATCTCGTGTGTAAAGAAACGTACTCACCGGGCAATTATCTTAATTATCCCGAGCGTAAATGGTGGAACATCAATGAAAACATTCCTAGTATATACGTTTGTCCATACCAACCCTAGTAGAAAAGCAAATTGGAGAAACTTGACACCAACATAACTATCTTGTCTCATCACAAAATACCTGTTCATGCGAAATGGGGGTCATAGGGTCTTCCGTTATATATACTGTTACATAGGTACAATAAAGGGCTGGGGATTCCTATAATACATATACTACAATGTTTAACTTAGAATGTGAGATGGGCCCAGCATATCTACATAACTCATTTGTATACAGTTATACTTATCTGTACCTAAAAGTACAGAAAGTTGAGTAATTTTAATTTACAGCCGCTGTGATCTCTCTGATAGACTAAATAACCAATAGAAATGCAAAATAAGAAAGCATATATTTTAGTCGATACAGAAATCAAACTAAAGCCAATATTTGTACTGCACCATATGGTCATCCCATTCACATAGGACTTACGAATTGAATACTGTATAATTATCTACATTTGCAAAATAAACTAATGTATTTTTATGAAATTATAGGATAAACAGTGTCAAAAGTTATTCACAGGACAATTTATTTGCTCAGTTCATAAGAGGGGGAAATGCAAATCAGTTTAAAATTACATAAATAGTAGAAAATAATTAAACATCACACACAATCCGAGTTTTTGAGTCATAAAAAGACCGGTTAAGGTAGTTACTTATAATTACACATATATGTTAAGCATGGTTGTTCACTATGGATGTTTACTATGGGTAGTTTACTATGGGTGTTTACTATGGGTAGTTTACTAAGTACGGTAGTCAGGGCACCAACATCCACATCAGAGAACGTGTCTGTAGGTCGCGCCAGACCTCCTCAGTGAAAATAAACACAAACAATACTATCAAAGACAATTGGCATACTGAAGGGTGTTCAAATAAAGTCCGAACAACATATAGTAATGGCCATAGGAACTAGACAAGTCCACAGGAGGTACTAGGCCGGACATTTTAACTCGAGCTATCTTGACGAGTGCCACTCGGGTCGTTATCTTCTCTGCATGAAAATATGGAATCAAACGGTAAAGTGTGTTTGTCACCTAGCTGTGCATTTAGTGACAATTGTATATTAGGTGATAAATCATAGGTAAAGCGTTACATAATATCGTATCCTAACATTACAGGTATTTCAATGTTTCGAGTCGGCTTAGCCTGATAACTAGACAACACAGCGTTGTATCTTTGATAACGCAATTAGTACGGAAACGTGAAATGGAAACGAACAAGGTTGAATAGACGCGATCAAAACGGAATAAAGGCGTGAATCATTATGCTTAATGAAAAATTATGTAAATACGGCAGGAAAAATATTAAAATATGGATGAAAGGAATCGATCCTTCTTGACAGTTTCTAATATTAATATTTAGCCAAGGCATTACCAGGTATTGTGATGCTTATGACCTAACTTTGCTTTGGACATCTGTCACAAATTCAAACAACAGATTCTGTTTATGTATACAGCGATAACGAGTTCTGAGAGACCCAAACCCTTGATGGTGTAGCATATCCAAGTATCTGTAGTTAAATCTGAGATACAAATCTCGTTTTAAAGTCACGTGACTCATTGTCTCCATAATTTAAAATTGTGTATCAGTAGTGCTTTTCTACATCAGCATGTAGTAACACATACTAATGAAATAAATCAGTATTTTGGAACACGCCCACAAAGATTGGTGAGAAGCACAAATAAAATGTGTTTCACAAAAGTATTCTTATCATAATAATTTTATGACAAAGCATAAATTTGCATAGCAGGTATCATTGTCTCTAGCGTATAAAGTACGCGTAAGATATAAATATTAAATAAATGATATCCTGTCAATTTTGATGCAATATTTGGCTCAATAAAATCAAAACTGATTGATGAATTTCTTTGGAATATTTAATTTAATATTTTAAAGTGTCTTTAAATGTAATCAATAAATCACTCGTTTGATCAAATGTAGGAAGACACCATTTACACAGATGAGATTGTTTTAAAAAAATTCTAATAAGCTTAAAAAACAAATAAGACGTAAAAGTCATTACACCGTCATGTTTTCATTATCACTGTATTTTGTTATTTTGTATCGTGTTATTGATTATTTTGATTGATAGCAGATTAAGAATTCTGTAATCATAGTGCGGTAATCACCATTCTTTTACCTGTTGAAGTTATGAATTTCATGAATATCTTTTATTAATTTTTCTTCCCCTTCCTCGACAGTTTCGTATAATCCAATGTATATTTCGACAATGTTTTGTAATACAATGTCCTTTTTCGACAGTGTTATATTGTACAATGTCTATTTCGAAAAATGTCGTAAAAAACAATGTCTATTTCGACATTTTAAAGTACAATTCTTATGTCGACAATGTTTTAATGCAATACCTATTTCGAAGTTGTTGTTAGATACAATATGGCTACTTTTGTGTTAAAGGTGTCGTTGAAGAGTCCAGACCGCGGTCACGAGAGCGATAGTGGACAGGGAAGTCTGGACAGCGGCGACAGGCGGCATCACCAGCTCACAAGCCTCCAGCTCCATCACGCTCTGCTGACCTCGCCCAGCGGCTCCAAGAACCGGTCAACCGTGTCACACATGGTACGTAAGCTTATCCACATCTGTCACACACATACGTATACGGGTATACACTGACAGGAGAAAACAAACGTCAGCTTACCAAATGCAATTTAACAATTAAACCCGCACTCATTCTGTGAAAAGCATTTTTATTTTTTATGTAGATTTTGAATTTCTGAAATATTTTTGTTTTCTTTTTTCACGTATAATCACGTTCATTATTATTTAATTAATAGTAAACACAGTTACAGACGATGTTTCCTTTTCCATTTAAGTTATAAAGCTGACACTACTTTTTCAGAACATCTGATGAAACAATATTTCAGAAATAGTCCGTTAAATTTCTCGCCTCCATTGTAGAACATATTTGAATCATTGTACTGTTTTAGCTCCGATTGTTAAGGGTTCATCTAAGGCAGTCACGCGCTGTCGTGTTTTCATGACATTGTGGACATTCTTAATCCGTCAAATGAATCGCTCTTTGTGATTTTTTTATTTTACTAATAGCAAAAATGTTTCTATTTGGTTGACCAAATTCAATAAAATTTATACATTTGGACGCATATTAACCTTCATTTGTCTGAAAGCCTCTAATTACATTGATAATAATTGAAGTTTTAAAATTTCTAATAAAACATATTGGAGAGGAATGTCATCAAGTTCAGTTTTACAGAATTTCTTTAAACGTGATTATATTTCCATAATAAATATTGACCTTGCTTTTGTCCTCCAGTCACCTCCCTTGTCAGGACTCATTACTCACCAGGAGGCGGATAACCATAGCGACCTGTCGGGAGAGGCAAACACAAGCGACAGTGGGCGTGGCGGTAGTGATGATGACATCAATACCAGCTGCATCCTGTCATACTCGGGAGACTTTGGTAAGTTTCGGAAATAGAAATCTGAAAATAAAAATAAAATCTTTTTTTTTCTTACTATTTCTAAGTATTGGTTTATTGGCTAGGTACTTTGGGAATCGAAATTTGTACATTTCTAAATGTGACTGAATACATTGACACCTACGCATTTATACCTTGAAGTGATTCGGGAATTGTTGTTACGCATGTGTAATTCAATTATGCAAATGTTTTCGAAGATAAGTTTGCAATATGAATTAGTAAATCATTTTACAGAAGATTGTTCATAAATGAATGCTTGATAAGATGAGTAATGATAGAAAATTGGAATAATTTACATAATTTATTAAATAAAAGAAAGATATCATTGTGTATGTAGAAGTTTGAATTTCACAATATAACAAAAACCTCAAATTGATGGGCGAATATTTTCTAATATTTCAAATGAGATATGAAGATCAGAAAATTAATTTTTCATAAATATTGCGCGACGGTATATTAAAAAAAAAACATTTCTCGAGGCAAAGGTTCAGCGTTATTTCTTACACGAAATGTTCGCCGAGTGACAGTGTTTCTGGAATTTTGACATGTTCTGCGTGAAGTGTCGATGTTTGATGGATGGATGAGGGTGAGAGAGTTTGTCGACCAGGTACATACATATGTAGATGCTTCCGTCTTCTTCCATAACAAACCATCACTGATTCATATAATCCTTAGGCGCCCGCAAAATATGCAGATCTTGTCATGTTTAGTCACCTAGACAATATTTAATATTAAATTTATGATCTGTAAAATTATGGATCAATACACAAGAAAATAAACCGTATGCTTAAAATTATAGTCAAACAAAACTAATGATAAAAAAATTAAAAAAGAAAACTTCGTTTTGTGAGTTTCTTTCCAAAGAAAACATTATTTTAGTATTTTTGGTTAAACTAAGTTAAGCTGACAAATATTGAAATATTTGGGCCCCGATACACATTGAACGTGTCTTTATATTATATGTACATAAGTTTATACACTAACGGTTAAAAGTTTGACGAGCGACATGACAAGACGATGAGATCAAATAGTTAGGCTGTATGTAGAGTTGTACCTAGAACGACACTCTACAAGGGAGTGATTTGTGTTATTAACAGACACTTAGAGAGCAGCTGATGATAGCTGTCACATTAATGAAAGTTAATGTTTAATATTCTTAATGTATCAAAGCGAAGTACATAAAATACAAGAAATAAAATCATCTTCGAAATATACGCATCACCGATCAAAAGAATTGTAAAGGGAATTTAAATAAATAAATTAGTATAAATTGACTCAAGTGAATTAAATTGATATAATTCATGTTTGTACAAGTGTAAGTTTCAAACCATCAAATGACTCAATAGAACCTTTAAGCATTTTAAAGATAAATATCTTATTTTCTACACTTTCTTTGACTTAACATTTACAGTACGTGCAAAAACATAGCGGTACAATATTGGTTGTAAGTGTTTCCAATTGATTACTGCTGTCGTATCAAAATCAAAGGACGTTAGTGAGCGTATTTAATAATGTCGTGTTATTCTTTCTTTTCATTACAGATCACTTGGCTCATAGTCCCCGAGGGAAACACACGCCCAGAGGCAGTTCAAAAAGCTCAGGCATGCGTGAGGAACTATTTCCGCTTCCGGAACATGATTATGGACAATTAAATCATATGAAGCCGACTTTAGCTCCACTGTCGTTTGGGGATAGATTTTTTAATTACGAGAGCAATCAGGATGGACTTTCTCCCGTAAAATTTGGAGGTGTGTCTCCAACCGGAAATTCGTTTATACTGAGTGGAAACGACGACAGTACAACGACTTCCGGAAGTTACGTATTGGATCACGAGGACGAATATGTTGACGTCGTGAGACCTAGTAGACAATGCATTGTATAACATCCGGTCTGAGGGCCAGAACTGGTAAGCGAAACAAATGTTTTGATGTAATGTCATTTTGACCCAAAAAAATAGCATGCAATAGCATTTCATTTGTCGAATACCAATGGAAAAATAGTGAATAGCATGACGTCATTGATCGAATCTGCAAATAGACTGAACTAAATGTATTGTCTAAATATATAAAACCCAAGCATATTCCTTGCATTTTCCAACAAATTCAAATGTAACTTTTTATTAAAGGTTAATATCAAAACTGAATTAGATATCATCTATTCAATAATTATTTTTAATGTAAATAAAAACTAATAGATGCCTCTTACCTTCTAGGAGGGTTTCGGATATGTTTCCAGTCCCCGAAAAAAATGACGTCCCTTCAAGTCTTTAGATTGCCGTCCGAACCACGCCTGCCAAACTGACAAACCGTCACCATCTATCCTAACGCCAAGTCTACCGAGTCGACTGCACAGTCCTTTCACACAGGTATATAATTATGTTACTCAACCTTTAATGATATTTTCCCCCGAAAATTCAAGTAATCGAATGCTTTACTGGGATGTAGTAAAAATTTCCGAATGTCTATTCATGTTTAACGAGCAATCATAACAAAAGGAAAAGTATAATAAATATACGAATACAATTTCACCTTATAACAGATGATTTGTGAGATGCATTAAAAGTCTGTACATTACCAGAATTAAATTCAAAAATCGCCTTGATACAAAATCACGTTGGAAGGTAACTTGGTGTAGTAAACATTTACTTTTTTTTTTTTTTTTAAACAAATACATTTTTAATAGGTGCTTCATTACTTCATTTGTCTAATATTTGTTTATATATGAACGAAACTTATCTATTTCTCGGTGAAAGTATTTTAATTGTGCGTAAAAGTGACGTTTAACTACACTTAGTCTGTAGCTTCATGTATTGTTTTTTATCTTTTCAGAACGGAAAGAAAATCAAGAAATGAAGAGGAAAACAAATACTCGTGTAACGTTTGTGATATATGCTTTGTTTCACTTTACCGTGGAAATCATGCATGTGTGTTTAAGGAACACTTCTACAGGAGAATGTAACACTCGGCCTTGGCACAGGAATGACGTCTGTCAATTTCTTAATAAATGGAAATCCTGATTGATTTTGTTCTTGGTGCTTCCGAATTACAAGGAACAGAAAAGTGACTGTTGCAATGCATAATATCAAAACCAAGGGACATCTTCCATTATCTTACTGGTGCTAACAATTGTCTACGTCTTCGTATGGAAGGTGCAGTCCCGATGTTTTAATGCAGTATTACATGTGTTCACGTCTACAAGTGATAGACATTCACGCAATCTGTGCCAAATATTGTTTATGAGTGCTGTATTAGTTATTGCTATCTCGCTCATAACTGATCTCGTTTTCGTCGGGTTGTACTAGATTTCAGAGGGATGTGTTTTGTTTTTTATGTTTTATTACAGAAACCAGACATAGCAATCTATTTGATATTAACTATGTTTTCTAGATTTGATTTTTTAAGTCCATCTACAAATGTATCTGAGCATTTGGAACCCCACACAAATCACGTGCACTTTAACAAATAAAGCGTTAAAAAATCAGTATTTACCGCTGCGTCAATACACAAGGGCGAACATTTAAACGAGCATCATGAAGCCTCTCAAAATATGTTTAAAATGTTTTTTTAACTTAACTCTGCCCTTGAGTTCCGATTTCCACTCATTTACTGTTTTAAGTCCTCGTCGGGTTTTTAATTATCTTCTTGTGTTGACGCAGTGTTATAAGTTTTTGTTTTGCGTGAGATTCCAGGAAAAGTCAGATAGATGTAATTTTGTTCCTGTAAAGAACATTATAACACTAATGTTATTTTTGCGCTTTTGGCGACTGCGCTATTTGAACTTTCTGCATATTATATTTTTGTATGCATACATTTTGAGTGCGCCAATTCGTTTATGTGCTTCACTGTTAACATTCGATAATGCGCTAGTATTTAAGTGTGCTAAACATAGAAATACATGTATGTTTACAGTAATTAGCAGATCATTAAGCTAATTGAGCCTAATGCAAGTGACCTAGATACATAGCATTATTATGATCTACTACAGTTTTATATCATATAACTTTGATTAGAAATAACACAGTGAAACTCGGTTGATCCTGCCATAATCCGGAAAAGTCATTTTCCGGATTTTGGTCATCTTTCGGATTTTGGTCATTTTCCGGATTTGGGAAGAAATTAGTTATTTTATACTTACAATTATGGTTGATGAATCTGATTTTCATTTTCTTTATAAAGTAAAATGTCTGAACTCCCGACGTTCCCCTGTATTTAGACTTGAGACTCAATATGTGTGTGTGTGTGTGTGTGAAAGATGTTATATTGTGTGAGGATGAATTATATTTTTCTAAATGAAAATTATCAACAAATTGATAATCTCTTACAAGATTTGTTATATTTGAAAAATAAATAAAATGTTATAAAATATATTCTTGTAGCATGTTTTGTACTTCCTTTGAAAATTCAGCTGGTTTTGTTAGGCGGAACCCATTTACACGCTTATCTTTGAATTTTACCATTCAATTTCATTACGATCATCTCTACAGTGACTCAGTAGCCTAAGGGATGTACTATTTACGTATGACACATTTCCGTTTATTTGATAATTCTTAAATAAACTCAGATTGAACATACAGGAACATTGTACGCTCTGAAATTTTTAATGGAATTCACATTTGGTCATATTTTTTCAAAAAGAATATGCATGAAATTCATAAATAGGTATGTCACAAAATACAGTTTCACGTACCTTGATCACATAATATTAGAAATAACTTGAGGATTTTCAACAAGTTTCAACCTTACAATAATTAAATAAACAACGCCTGAAATCATAATTGATTTGCTATTGGAAGCATGTGTATTTAACAGGTACAGTTTGGTGTATCTTGATCACATATATAAGAACATCTCTCAATGATTGCAACAAGCTTCAACGTTGCAGTAATCAATTAAAAATACGACTGAAATTCATAATTGATTTGCTATTATAAACATATGAATGTCACAAGGACAGTTTTGTGTACATCAAAGATATATACCATTTTAAAGAATTTTAACAAGCTTCAACCGTACAGTAATCCAATACAACTGTTTGATCGTTTAATAACATAATAGAAAGAAATGTTACGTATTATTAAAACAAAATGTATCTGACAAGATATTTTAAGTAAAGATCTCTCACAAAAAGGTAAACATATGTTATAATTATTATAAATTATACACGTTTCCAGTTATCAGTGTCATCTTTAGTAAACTTTTTTCCACTGTGGAGGTGATAAGAAATTACAAATCGTTATGCTAATTTATGAATCATCTCTGTTTATGACGCATGCTAAAGAAAATTTAGATGTTTTAGAAAAATCCGTTTCAATTTAAAATTCAATTACAATTTAATGATGCCGATATCAGTAATCAAATCCTATGATCATGTTTCCATGACAATACAGGCCGTCACGTGATCTAGCAATGTATATACAAAAATATGTCCGCTACCATTTAGGGTAATAGTACATATCTATATCGGTATCAATCGGTTTAACTTAAAAATATATTGTAGCGATTACATATATAATATCCTCTTTTAGAAATAAAAGAGGCTCAGTATCTAAGCTTGTCTTTATTCTATACAAACATTGAATTGAATTTAAAAACAAGAAATTGTTGTGATTACATACGTGTATCTCTAAATGCCATTTTTCAACACCTGTTAAATCTTCATGAAATAACCCGACGGGCAACAATTCATGTTTGGCCTTGCCCAGTAATGCTAGTGTATTTCGATACTAAATATACAGAGTCCTTGATTTACATTAAGGTAAATACCGGGTCCAGAAGTGTTGGTACGGGTGTTTTGTACTTAACTGTTTATGTAAATTCAGGACACGTGTCCACATACACACTAACAGAGAGACAAGATAAAACAGACCGCTATCAGAATAATCTGTTTGGTATATATAGTCATCGTATTATAGTAAACAATTACAAAGGAGCTTTACAAAGCCATAAGCCCAAATCTCCATTATAGTACTACATTCGTATCTTTTTACAAAGAAATGAAACCAGGTATTCTGAAGGCTACAGATTTTCCTCAGCACCTATAAGTATACTCGAATAAATAAAAAATAATGTACACAAGGACAAAAACCTCACTGTAACTTTAAAACCGTAAATGATATCAAAAATTGATGAAAACAAAACAAAACAAAAAGGAACAACAGGATGAACCTTCATAATAATCAAAGGAGTTATACCAGGCGCCACGTAAGGATAGCGTTTCCTGCACGACAAACTACAACAATATTCGATCCCTGTATGTTAAAGCTTAATTAGGGTGAGGGATATATCTCCATATATGTTATAAGATGACCGAGAAATCATGTACAATCAACACTTATCTACATATGCAAATGAAAGTTCACGTTCATATGTGAATCATTTAATACAGTAAGACAGAGAAGAGCAAAAAATATATACTGAGAAATTTCGCCCGTCAGAAAGTGTTCTTTACCAACACATTCCATCATTACCCTGTGTTTATTTTGCCTGTTTCCTTTTATTATTTATCCATGTTATTCTTAGTACTAATATTCGCAGACATGAGAAAATTGCCCTCATTACAGAAGGCGAGAAGGACAAAAATACACTGTGGTAAACATTTCCACGTGTGTCTCACAGTGCTATCATACGAGGACATAGCCATAACTCAAGAACAATATGAAAGCAAAAGGCATGAATTTCGTCGTTAATCTTGAAGGCCTCTTTGGACAACACATGCGGTACCTAGACTGACGTTTTCTGTTATATCATGCTGTGTAAGTAACGATTTATATATCCATAACCTGACTTTAGCAACGTTTAAAATCATATCATGATAACGGCGGACCAGTATCAGTGTTTAAAATAAGTCCTTATTCGCCCCGCATGGGTTTTAGTCGGGGCTATTGATGTCCTTTTACTTAATTCTCTTTTGTGAGTTTGTCTGAGGTAGATGTTTCATAAATGTTAAATATTGTTTCCATATTTTGATAATTTGTTTTTAAACGCGCAAAATATACCGTCAACACACAGGGCGGAATGAAACTCAGCGTGGACGATAGGAATCAGGTCTCGCCAAAAGGATATATGATTATATATATTTTTAAGTATAAGATTAGTCCTTCTGTGTTGTCACTGAGGTATATTAGCGAGTACCCTACCAGAGTACCTCATTGCCTCCTCGAATTGTAGTGCTTTCCTTGTGTATTTGGTTTGGATTTAGTTTGGTTGTATTTAGTTTAATGTGTTATTAACAGCTAAGGTAATTTAAGGACGTGCATCCATGTGTGTTGTGTAAGCGTGCATGAATGTGTGTGTGTGTGCCGGAGACAGGGTATGTTGATCTACTTGCCTCCTTTTGATAGCGCGGCTCTGATGTCGACTTATATTATAGTGCTATCTCACTGAAACACCATGCCGAAGGCACCCAGCACAGCATTTCAGCAGGTAACAACATACTGAAAACGGGTGAACCAGTTGTTGCCATTTCCCTAAATGCTGAACGTTAAGCAGGGAATATAACTACTGCCGTTTTTAAGGACTTAAATACTTGTTTATGTATCTATCAACCAGGAAATAAAAAGACTGTGAAGTATCTTAATAATGGAGTCACTGACATTGTTCTGATCGCTGTACCGTTGACCTACCTCACTAATTACTCATCAGACTAAAGCTAGCAGCGAAACAGTCTGCGAGGAAAATTACGAACAACATAAGGAAATTGAAAACAAACTAAATGAATTGTCTTGAGCGTTATTAAAACCTGCCATCGGACGTTGCCTTGAACTTGAGTACATTAACATATTACATATAAAAGCTTCATAAACATCGACACTAACTGTAATGTACGTATTGGCGGACATCCCATCATTATAAAAATATGTAAATTGATTGTACAAAGAAAATTAGGAGAGGAAGACCATAATGGTTTTAATTGTTTAGTGACGATATTGTCGGGTTCATTCATGCATGTCCACCGTTAAACTGTCAATGACTTAGCTTTGTTACATTGTTTACTGACAGTAAGAGACAACCATTGTGTTGTGTACTTGTTTACCGTAAATATACTTCAGATCTTAAATGGGTTGATGTGAATGATAATGTAGAGTTTAATGTATATATTTACATTGCGGTATATGAGGTATTGACTTTTATTCAATAACCAAGACAGCTAAATATTATATGTTGTATTATTTCATGTACTTCAACAAAGATTTTAAACATATCTGATGTGAAAAAGAAATATGTTTGAAACCTGTCTAATTCGACCCCTGAATATTAAGATATTCTGTATAATCCAACGTGAACCCATTTTGTATTAACACTACCACATAAGACCTGTATATACCATCCTTCTATCGAATATAACCAAAGAATTGTGTCCCACAGGATGGTAAATCAGAAAGACAGGTTTGAGTGTATACACTAGACAACATTGAATGGGGAAAATGTTACTCAGAGCAAACAACTTTTCCCGCCATTCATAGAATTATTTCCCGATTTACATGTTCAAGATACCTCTGTAGAAACGGGGGATTCCCCTGTCAAAACAAAAGCATGACGTCACGTTAACAATAGTAGATCACGGAAGATAACTCTGACTTGCTGGAAATTACGAAATAAACGTTTGCATTTCATGAAATTACAACTTGTATTTAACGTGGGCAAAACGTTTGCAAAACTTCGGGTTAGACATTTAAGAATATTACCCCTTTGGTCGAGATTTGTCTGTATCATCCCCAAGGTGGGGTAAGGTTTAATAAAATCTATTACCTGTAACTGAGCGAGATCGGGTTATATCAGTCGAGGGCTAAGATTCTGTAACAAAATCCCAACCGAGGCGTAAGCCGAGTTTGGGATGTTACAGAATCTTAGCCCAAGACTGAGATAACCCGATCTCGCTCAGTTTATACAGGTAAAATTTTTTTTTTCTCGCACCTTTAAGTTCAAAACAAGAGGCCCAGAGGGCCTGTATCGCTCACCTGCATATTAAACCAGTCATAGCAAAATATTCTCATTAAATCTTATACAGTACTACAAATATTTCCAAATATTGGCTCGCAGCAACAGCCTTACATTATTGGGTCCCTGGCATCCCTCTGTCCCCAATGGGTTGGAGGCATGGTTTATACAACATTGAATCATATTGGGCCAAGGACACTCTATATCAATTTGGATTTAGATAAAACTATAGGATAAAAATCCTAAGCCAAGACTCTTTGTTATTCAACACATTTTACCAGTGACCTTGAAAGTCTAACAAAGTCATTCAGTTGAAAAAACTCCTTAATCTTGAGGTTTTTAATTTTTGAGAAGTCATTTAAATATGTTAACATATTTGATCCCTTTGACCTTGAAAGTAGGCAAAGGTCATTTTCATTCACAAACTTTATTGGGCTCGATCTGAGGAAGCTACTTGTTAAATATCACGATTTTATGCCTTTCACTCCTTCAAAAGAAGCCGTTTGCAGTTTTTGCCACATTTGAGTTTTGACCCCTGTGACCTTGAAAGTAGGTCAATGTCATCGTTCTCAAACTTTGGTGGGCTCTTACCAACGAAGCTTTCTGCCAAATATCATGACTCTAGGCCTGTCCATTCATTTAAAGGAAAAGTTAACGGACGACAGACGAATGAATGACAGATGCCGCGCCATGACATAAGAAAATTTCAATTTCACTAAAGACTACAAGTATCTGCCGTCTGGGACTCCAAAATTGTTGTGGATAGAAAATCCTCCTTCTCCACCCTAGGGCTTTGGGGTTTGGCGGAGGAATCAGATCGATGTTTATTCCGACTGGAGTTTATTTGTATGTACTGTAAAAGCATATATTTTCGTTGGGGTTAAATTTCGTTATTTTTGTTTTTGGACAAATTCATTGGGAATATATTTTGTGGAATCAATATTTTCAAACCCAGTATTTTTTTCTGGTTGACACCTGGACTATAATTAAGACAATAGGTCCGACTAACCGTACTAATTTAGTATTATTTAGTATTATAATTTAGTCTAAACAAACCTGTGTGGTAGTTAATAGCTATATACAATGGAAATAATTAGGCCTACCGACATTTTATAACACCAATTCGGATAAGAAAACGAGCATGCATTTCATAAATATTCACGGTTACCTTGACACATCGTGTGAGAAAATCATGCCGATTTCAATGTAAATATTACTCCAGAAGGAAGACGTGTGTTTAAATCATTTAAGCAATAGTTTGTCTATTGCATTAGAAATTTATTTCCCTGTGTCTCCGTTGAAAAAGTTTCAAAATCGGGGCATGTCGTCCTGACAGCATGGTGCCGGAATTCGATCCAAAGTTAACGTTATTGTCGTAAACAACTGACGACGACTGCTTTATTAACACTATACACCCTTTTCGTTGAATAGAATATTAAGTGCGTTTTTTGCTTTTGTTTCTATACAAGTTGATTTCACCGCACGGCTTGCTAGGTACATGTACAGGTACGTAAGACCGGGCGAGATATAACTCACTCGATGGGTGTCGGTCAAATCCGTCAAATCCGTCTTGCTCTATAGTTTACATACAAAGAGCGATGTAACTGTGTTACAAATATAACGCTTGTGCCTGTGACGATAATTACACCGTTTATCACGACTTGTGTCTAAATTTAAATACAGCATGGTTTGTAATTAAAGTAATAGTTTATTTCATATTTTCGTTTAGTTTATATATCGTGTGCTTAACATTTTGTTGGGATCATATTTCGTGGTTTTTTTAAAACCACGAAATAAACGAAATTAAATTCCCAACGAAATTTTATGCTTTTACAGTATAACACAAGTAAAATGGGGAAAGGTATCAAGAAAGCGAAAAGGTAGATATGAGGTCACAGGAAACAATGACAATTACTGGAAACACCAGAGTGGAAATTGGAAACAACAGCGATATTAAATATAAACATCTCGAACTATGTCGTGTCAAATATCTTTTCCAACTTATTTGACCCTTTCCATGATTACCAAAAACCTCCAAAGACAGAGTCTGTAGAGGAAGAGTCCAACGTATCTTTATGTTGCTGACTATCCCAGTTCACGCCTTAATAACATGACAATATACTTGGATTTGACCTAGATTTTCATTGCGGGTTTTGTCGATGAAGCAAAGTACGCTCATATCAGCTCTTTTTCTCTTTGCACTTTTTCAAGAGCCTTCGTATAATTCTTACCTTTGTTAATAGTTTGCCCTAATTTACTCAATCTTGAGCTCTAACCATGGTTTTTTTTTCACATCACAAACAGTTTCTTTACTTTTTAACGAACATATCAGGACTTTTTTTTATTGATTCACAAAATACACGCGTTAATGCTACTTCTTTTTCCTGCATATAAATTTAGCATCGACTTTTTGTACATTATAAATTATTTATGTTGCAGAGTTCTCAAAAACAATGCATTGTTCTGTTTATTTTATGTATTTTAGGCTGAAGAAAATTGATGTAATTTTAATTGCTTGGGGGAGGTTAAGGTAAAATTTTAACATTCTCGCGCATAAAACAGGTACAAGAGTAAGAGATACTTGTGACTTCATAAGGACAACATTCGGCTACCGTTAAGAGGGTCCAATGCTTGACATTAACCTATCTTCTACAATACATCCTCTCCCCCTAACGTCTCCCCCATTTGGGTGTTTAGAATATAAACATCTGGAGAGACAGTAAAGCAATGCCGAGCAAATACTTGATATTACCCTTTTGGCAGCCATGAAAACGTAGAAATATATCGCCTTCAGTAGTTTGACCTTTACTTTTTTCTATAATAGATTATTGATTAACATGTAAAAATGATTATGGAAGAGACCATTATTGTGTTTTGTTTAATTGTTTAACCTAGTTGTCTTGTATCTAACCTTTGAAGAAGCAATGCTATAAAATCGGACCACATGTACAAGCTTCAGAAATATATTCATAGAGGTGTACAGATATCTAAGACTGTAGACAATCAATTAGACTTTGAAGGTGTAACTGCTTGTATTGAAAGCACGCTTAACATTTAACAAATAAAAAAATTAAATGGATAAAGCACATATCTAAAGTGTTGACAATGAATAGGGTTTAAATTATTTGGATGACAAATATTGAATTCAGTTATGTCATAATCGAATATTTTGTTGTTCAAATAATTCCGGCAAGGGGTAGAAATGTTTGATATGATGTTAGTTTAGAGTTCGTATGTGCTATAAAAGGGTATATCCAGTGCAACGTATATTAAATTGTTAATTGTGTTACAAAATGTACCAAACTTATGTTACTGCTGTGTTAATATTTCGTGTTATGCTATTTACCATATTAATTGAAATTGGAAAGTGCGCTATCTCCTGTTTGCTTGTACTGCAGTACCACATACAAATGTTTTAGGAATCAAGAAATTTTTGCTTAATAGTATGCATCTATGGTAAGACTTAAATTTAAGGATATCATCTTGTGAAAAGTAAACTTTTGTATTAAACTGTTTTGAGCAATCTTATATTTGAAAGAGGACATTATGGAAATGCATTAATTATATGCAAAGAAAATGGTATATTTGTGTGCTCATTGTTTTTGCGAAGGTTGGTTAAACATACGAATTTTACATAATGGTGATTTTTGGTGAAACCTATTTTTTTGATTGTATGTAGAACAAATTCACAAAATATATGAATAAAACATTTATGGATATTTGCATAATTGATAAAAATAGTATTTTCTTTCTAAATTATGGAAGTAAAATGTCTTCAAATTACATTTTGATCCTGATACCCAACGGAGAATGCCTTTTGTAAAGGCAAAGTCAATTTGACAACTCTTAAACACAACGTAATCTGCAGTTTTTAATACAGATATTTATTAGTACACGTATCGTTATTCAGAAGATCTCTCGAAATGGAAGAACGTTAAGAAAAGTGATCCAACAAGGAAGCAGATAGTATGCACAGTAATAGCTAAGCCAGACTTCAGCAACATGTATCTTCAGGGCAATGAAGGAAGACAAAACAGAAGCGGCATAAATTTAGAGTAAAATGCTTCATCAATGACACATTCCTGGAAATACAACTCAACGATGTGTAAACATATCGCATCAGGGATAAAATAATGTGAGAACGCCCTGATGAAACTACGGTGAATTTCCAAAACTGTTCTGTGTCAGACTCTTTTGGCGATTATGATATGTACCTAGTGCTTCCTGTGGTTAGGAAATCTAGTAAGACAGAAAAGTCCATTTTGAAAAAAGGTAAAGCAGATAATTGTACTAGGCGTCCAGTCATATATACAGTGTATTATGTTATGTTTGGTTCCAGGAACGTTACATTAGACTTGAAGGATATTTGATAAAAATAGAGAAATACACAAAGAGAGAAAAACTCTTAATTTTGATTGCCACAAAAATGGAGTACACATGTACACAAGACAAAAATATGATTTCAATGTATCCGAAAACATGCGATCTTTCAAAGTTGAGTCATTTTACAATATATGAAAAGATAAAATATGTAAAAAAAAAAAAAAAAAAAAATGTAAAATAAACCCCTTCATTATATTCATTACCTATCTTATTATTTTTACGATCGATTGTTATATCCTTTTCTTTAATATTAAATGAATGGACGGTTACAAATGTATAATGCTGTAACCTTTGTATTAAAAACACTTATATTTATACACATTATTTTGGGTTATCGGTGGCGTAGTAGATAGCACATTCGCCTTTCACGAAGACGACTAGTTTTCAATTCCCTGAGTGAACTCTAAAATATATTGGGTCAACTGCTTGACCACGTGTGACTTTCTCCGGGTATAGGTACTCTTGTTTCATTTCACATTAAGACCCACTACGCATACTCATTTGGCCCAACAAGAGGGATTAATAATTAATAATAAAACTTGTTTCAAAACTGTTGTAAAACAGATAAAGTTTGTATTTTACGCATCATATTTTCGAAGTGCAAAATTGGTAAAGGATCCTAACCTGAAAGAACTTGATATGGAATCCGGCGTTTGTTTCAGGGGTTCGTATTATATCACAATCAAGTATTGCATTGTTTTGCCGACCGATTTGTGGGGCACCAAATATCTTGAAAGACAAATTTAACAAGTGCATGCATCATATGGTTTGCTTTGAATTGATAGAAAAAATCTTTTCTCCTCTTGGACCCATTTCCGACAGCCGTGTGCACCAAGTGCTGTCATGAAAGAAAAAGTTGATTTATTTACATCCTAAAAAACGATTTTGTTACAACTTGAGTTATCTAAAAAAAAAATGTTTCAATTTGCAAGCTATTCTACGAAATGCATATACTAAAATGACCACATCTAGCCGGTATGCATGTGGCTATTAATATATACGGCTTATATTTACGTACGACGTGGGACACGGATTTGGACTGACCTACGATAGTAAACAGTGCCTCTGAAAATAAGTTTCGTAAAAAATATGAGTACATGTGTTGTCCCATACATGTTTGCTTTGTAGAAATTCCAGTGTATATAGGTTGCCATGACTTACGGTCATTCAAAATGTTTGGTAAATGATAGGGGAAGGGGACAAGACAAACAAAAATTCGGGCCGAATGGCGAAATTCTATTTAGCAGTTACACATTTAAATTTGATGTAGGTCAGTAGGGGTATAATTCCTTATTAATACCAACATAGGTAGTTTAAAGTTCCATAGAAACAATCTACGATCAGGGAGATATTTGTAGAAAAAGTTAAATTTATTTTCTAATGCTGTAATCGTATTGCTTGAAATACGCCGAATACAAAATCGGCTCAGCATACATGTACATAAGTACATTAGGTTAAATGGACTCTCTATGACTGATATTATGCACATGCTAGTGCTGTGAATACATGTACCACGAAAGATCCTGGTAATGGGTCAATGTAAATGTAGAGAAATATGGTGTGTAACTTGATGCATCTAAAGAAAGTGTCAACAGAGCCGAATTTGAACTCAAAGTTGAATAAAATAACAATATCTGAACAAAGGGAAGATTGACATGGGGACTCTTTACAAGTACAGAGATAACAAGACCAGGGCCAGAATTCATGAAACCGTTCTCATGCTCAAGCACGAGTTTTGTGCTCAAACTAACTTTCTTGTAACTGGCTTAAATCATGCCATACGATCAAAAAGTGACACGTAGACATTGGAAACAGTATTCGGCTTTAAGCCTCTTCAATGTTTTTTTTCAAATCATTGACAAAATAAGTTTTTTATTAACTTAAACGGAAATAAGAAATTCAGCTTCAGCACAGAATCCATGCTTGCGCACGCGAACGGTTTAATGAATACTGGCCCAGGTTTCACGGATAGGTAAGCGTCTTTTGTTTCAGCGACGACACTCGCTATGGGTATCTAGGTCACATCAATGTGACGTCACGTCCTCAAAGAGATAACTAGTGAGTGACATCAAAACATAGCAAACTAATGAACGTAATAAAACACACCAACCTTCAAATCGTACAAGGAAATATATTTCGATAAGATCATGGATGCGCCTGATAAGATCATGGATGTGCCCGATAAGATCATGGATGCGCCCGATAAGATCATGGATGCGCCCGAACACTTGGCGATAGTCTTCACCAACTTCCGTCTCTCGAAACTTTGTGTTGTAAGTTTGTTCGTCAGCATTCCACCTCTATCGCAGAAATCATGACATTCGGGGAGAGCTCTTGGATATTAAATCACCCGTCACATGAACCATGGGTTGAGAAAGCAGGGATGTTACTATAAAGAAACGGAAAGATGTGATTATAAAAGAGAAATCACCACTTAGTAGTAAGCCGTCTTTGTTCGTGATGTTGGAAGTAAAGATGGAGAAGATGAGAAATTGTGTTGTGTTATAAATTTTTGTGTGTATTAATTCCAGTATAATACATGAAATAACTTGTCATGGTAATGCTCAAATACACTAATGATACAAAACCATTAACACCTTTTTAGAAATGAAGAAAACGCATTGAAGAAAATGAAATATTCATATGTCTATGTATTTAAAGTAATATCCGCTGGGCACATGTAAATGCAATTGTAATGTTGATTTTTTTTATCTTTCATAATTTTTATTTTAGAGACAGTTTGGTAGATATGCTTCGGTACAGGTGTACTGGAGATTCTAGCAACTGCATTTTAGTAGCAAGGCATATCCGTCTACCTACCTTGAAACAAATATAGAACTCACTATAAGGTACCTTTCAGTGCGTTTTTTATTGTTCTTAAATAGTCGCCTTACTTTATAGTTTCATTTCATCATTCTGACAGTGTTTTTGATACCTATTTGAAGCTACAGCATACACTTGCATAGTCTAAAAATCATGCTACAAAGAGCAAAACTGTTATTGTGTTATTGACGAACTAGTTAAAAGATTAATCGGTTGACAGTGAAAATGAATGGCACCATATACAGTCTCCTGGTATTGAATCTTCTATCTATACATTATTGTATACTGATTATCCCTGTGAAAGCTTCAGTGCTGTTGACGGTCCCTCAAACCTATCACATGGCTGCATTACTTCATCTCAGTGATTTAGAAATAGAACAACAACGTATTTCACATTAGAATAAAATACATTATATTAAAATCAATGGGATTTACATGTTTCAGATTTGTTTTTATTGTTATCGTTTTGATGACACCTGCGCGTGTTAAGTAGTATCTTGTCGTGTGTTAAGTAACCTTTGTTCAGTAGCGTCTGATTCCGTTTAAAGACGTGATAGTAAGTCCTATGGTCGCCATTCCATAACAGCGTGACGCCTGAGTTCGTTAGGTTGGTTAATGGTTCATGTCAAACGAGATTAGTCACACGAAACTGTAACGTGATCCGCGAGAAATTGCGAGAGTGTGCTTCGTTTCCTGCAATCTGAGACACATTACACCCGGAATGTTGTCAACGATAAACATACTGACGTCAATACGTTTCCCATTTTCATAGTTCGTTTTCTTTCATTCATTTTATGTCTTTAGGTGAATGATAATATCTCCATTGAGGTTCCTTAAGAGCTGTTCCTTGAAAGAACAATTGAATGTTTCAGATAGTTATAATGAAAATTTGATTCGTAAGAGTAAATATGAGAACGAATAGCTGTTTACTGAACACAAGTTATGTCACATGCTACGGTCACTGTATATTGTCAATAAGTAGACCTGCTGACAAAATTTGAATATCTGTTCCATTGACCAACCGTGTTGAGATACAGATGGCAGATATTAAGGATTTCAATTATTCATTGATGGAAGAAATTAAGAATTTCAATTATTTACTTGTTATCATTAGTAGAATGTAGCTTATTATTTTACAATTAACGATAACGATAGTGCTTCCAATTCTGATATCGCGTTTGAAACGTTGCGACATTAAATGACCTGTCATTCCAGTGGCGTATTTAAAACCTCCAACTTGATGTGGTGTATATTGGTAGTAACATCACATCTGATTTTAGGTACACACTCCTGCCACTATTGAGCGAAAATTGAGTGAAACATTGACACTAGTTTAACAAACTGCACTGCTTGAACTTGGAATAAGTTGTCTATGAAAAGTGTTACTTTGGTTCACAACCCGCAGCAGTATTAACTTGAATTTTTGATTAATTTATTAATATTTTATAAAGCGATTCATACTTTACCGTTTGTCCGTTGTTTCTTCCATTTTTTGTGTTTGCATTGATTTTCATTTCCAACACATATTTAATACAAAAACATTTTTTTTTTTTGTATTGACATATTTCTTGAATGAAAGTGGTGAATTATGATAAAGTTTCTTAACATAAACACTTTTCACGATAAAAAACACATTTCAAAACCAAAAGATATTTCAACGAAATAATTTATGTTGTAAAGCGATTGATTTTAAAACTAATTATTGTGTTATTTGTAGCGGACTACTTACTGTCACATTGTTAATAGAGAAAGACGTCAAAACATAATCGAAAGACATTCTGATTTCATATTTCATTTAATAAATAATGAATAAGTAATTTGCACTTTATCCATCGTATTAATTTAAGTTCCGTAATATATAGTCAAAACAATGTATTGCATGTAGTTCGCTGCTTTGTGATGCGTTATGACGTCACAGCTCTGTTTGATATCCAATCAAGTTCTGTGTTTAATGTTTTGTATTCTTCGTTTACGTTTGTTTTGTTCGTGGTGGAATATTGGGAAAAATCAACTAATGTTATTCCAGTAATTGTTATAAATATAATCAACCGTTAGTACTGTACTATAGAGAGATAGTTTTATTCTATTGTACATGTATTATTTAGGGAACAACTGTTAAATGATATAAATTGTATAAAATATATTAAATATGTATTATTATATAAAATACATCATTAAATATATGCTATATATTCTCCGCTGCTCCTCATTTGCTGACTTGTACTGTAGCTGCTGCGATCCTACTTTAAATATGTATTGCGTGTTTCCCTTCAATGAGGGCAATAACTATTTTATAATGCCAAAAAAAATTAAAACAGAAACAATAACACAATAAAGATGATCAGGTTGATGCGCCATTGTTGTCGTCTGCTTCCGTTTGTCGGAACTCGGTTGTAGTGGCTCTTTTTCTAGAGAGGCTCCGAATAGGGTAAATAGGATCAGGGAAACTTGAGCGCTTGAGGGCGACATGATATTTTATTGTCCTGTCATGTGACCAGTTTCATCCAATCAGAAACGCTGTAATAAAGATGAGGTATAATTATCTCCTTTGTTGTCATGCCATTCTTGGCGTCAACTTAATACGACTGCCTGACGGGGTGATCTCCTATGGATGTCAGTAGTGTATTATCAATCTCAAATAAAAAACATAGTTCTATATTCGTCAAAAGCCGACCGTGATATTTAATCATCTTAAGATATTGATTCACATTGTAATTTGCACTGTTCCCTCATGGAAACAAACAACATATTCATTATAGTTATACGACAGTAACTTTAAATAGAAATTCTAAAAACGCTAACTGATATGTTGGTTACAAAATGTTAAGTACTGGTAGGAAATAGTGTTAACAACATCAGTTTGGTATTCTATGAGTTTAATATTCAAATTAAGTATCTTTTAGGTGGCAATAAACACATAAAAGACTTGACAGAACGAAACCAAAGTGTGGTTCCGAACAGTTCGCGTTTACTTAAACAGCAGTTATAATTCATTCTAAAACTCAGGGGATTAATTATCTGCATTAAAAAGTCAATTCCGATGAGTTATGATGATAGCAGCCATATTGGTGTGAAGACATGTCCCAGGTTCCGACGGAAACTTTGTGAGGGACGTCATCTACGGTGATCAATACGAGTGTCGCTTGTGCACACAAAAACTCTACACCATCCATATTTCTGGGAGATGATAGGGGTACAGAGTTCACCGGGATCCTACACATGCTGTGGGGAAGTTGATATCAGAGGAAAAAATAATACCCATCATCCACCTTTAGTTATGTTTGATCCAGCAAATCTGTGAAAATACGAAACTAAAGATGTAAATAGTGTCCAAACGCCGTAGTTTTTTTGGTCTTATATATAATAATATGTTCAATAGGCAAATGACTGCATATGGCTCAGGATTGTAAATAACATTATGCAATCCTCAGTGGTTTGGTATGGTTTATCACCATGTTCTCCAGTAATCATTCATGAGGAATTTTTAGCAATAGAGTAGTGTATGTGTGAAAAACAATCTGTTAAAGTAGCTGAAATGGCCTTAACTTGGTCGTTACACTTGTAAACCCTACATTCTACATGTTCCAGGATATTTTGAGATTTGTTTATAGACAAATTATATGTGCAATAAAAGCGATGACTGGTATATGCTGATGGTAAATACGAGTCCGTGCCAACACGTCTGCCATATAGCACATGACACCGTCTTATTTCCTAAAATCTATGACAACAATGCAAACAAAATTGGAAACATGCAATCATCTGTCTGCTGCTGTTAAAAATACGCATATACTGCAAACACAAACGTCTTATACAACTGTATGTATTATTTTCTCATCGTTTTATGTCGATTTCATGTTGTCTAACTTTATTGTTCCATTCCTTTTACAATAGAATTACCACTTATATCCTTTACAATGGCATAACGTTAGAGAGTATATAATTTATATGGAATAGATGCTTTCTTATCATTTAAGGTAAACTGCCCCGGCGCTCTGTGTTGTATTGTCAATGAAGAAAACTTCAAGTTTCTCAGGCGTTTTTCTGACTTGAAGTTGCCTGCCCATTTACTCTAGCAAGGACTAATATTCTAAAGTGGTATGTTTATCACAATTTCATTTCTCATTCCCAGACCTCGTTATTATAAACCAGGGTTGTGTAACAACTGCGTTTAAGATATAAAGAAATTAACAAACACATATTTCTTTCTGAAAAGTTTATTATCTCTTCTATTGCACCCTCGTTTTTACTCATCTAACTCTACAATCTCCTTTCCAATACTTTTTGTTTTGCTAACACTTTCTTTCCTAAACATTAACATATTTATTTTCATATGCTGTACAAACAATTTTGCTTTTTTTTTTTAATATTTTACAGACACTTCAGATCCCCACCTTTTGCTCATGCTTTAGTTTCGCCTCTCTTAATTAATCATCTAAATTTTAATCGCATACAGACATACATGTATTTTATATAAATTTTACAAATCGTTTATTTTTCATTTTCAACGCGATTTTTCTGCTTATTTTTTCAAACAAATCATTTTCATTATATTTACAAATAATTTGATTTCAAGTCGTTGGAAAAACTTCCTCTTCTCATAGTTAACAGGGGTTGCTTTGTGATGTTGTTTTGCAGGTATTTTAATTTCACACTCTTTACAGACGCTGAACGTTCCCATCATTTAACAAACACTTTGTTTTTCATCTTTCACATACCAGTTGCTTTAGTTCTTTAACTTAAGCAATGCATGTTTTATCAAATGCATTGCAATGGAAGGATGCATAGCAAATGTAAATATATATGTGTATACTCTGACTCTCTGTGTGTATATTTTTCTCTTTCTCATACTCCCGAGCTTGCTTGTAACAACCTTTTAAATTATACTTTATTATTATCGTGTACGTATTTAAGATCGTTTGGTATGAACATATTTGGAATCAAACAAAAAGAATTGACCCTTCCACGTTCTTTAACAATTATGTCGCTTTCAAAATGAAAAGCAAGTCTCAATGTACATGAATGTAGGTGCATGTACATAAGACGCAATGAGTAAGTCTAACCTATACCAATCACCGTATACATCTTGCCAGTACAAATATTTCATCTCCTCTTTATTTGTAGAAACGTCTTTCAACGAAAAATAACTTTATTGCAAAGGAAATTGAACCAATCGACTACGTTTAACAGTAATTCAACACTGTGTCCATTTAGGAAATTTCTCTCGTATGCTGACTTGTGCAGACGACAACTAGGTGGTTTATTTTAGCATTAACCTTTTTACCTTCTTGCAGTGTATTAGCACATGTCGACTCTTTTAAAAGGATAATTATCGTATTTGCCTGATGAACTATACCAGCATGGTATTAACGCACCACCCATTTAAGAGTAAATCACTGCATTATCTACAAAGTTCACGTCACCCCGTTGTTTGAGCATTATAAGTTCACTGATGGAGTCGTGTTAAAACGTAGAGTTGTCTTCTGGTTGGTGTTTACATAGTCCAGGAGGATTTGGCCGATAAACGAGACTAGGAGGCTATCACGGTTATGGGCAAACTTTCACCAGTCTATCACTTTTATAGACAAATAACGATAAATGGTGGGCCTTGTTATCGAAAAGGAGGGAAATGTTGGCAGAAACACGCCGTAAACAAAGTGCTTTCCTGTAGTATGGTTCTGCTCACAATTATGGCGGAGATCTTGTGGTAACAAATTGGAGCATTTTTATCTCGCGTATGCATCATTTGGAGATATTTTCTTCTCGTTACCGGACGTTCAAAAACTCGCCTGCCAGTGTGAGGGATGAGGTGTACATGTATATCATTGGTTGGACATTGTTAACGCTGTCTATCTCGAAACATTTCACATAATTATTCCCTTTCATTGCAGTATATCAAATTCCTGTGGCGACCATTGTTTCGAAATATACATGTTGAACTATATGCTTGAATACAAAGAAACCGATGTCGACATAGAGATAAGCGAAATGTTGATAGGAAACAGTTGATTGTTTAATTAACACCTATTCCTGTTGAACATGTTACTACATAACATATAATTGATTTGATTGGCTAATCACTCGGCTATTAATTTATATCGCTATCCGGGGCATACAATATAATGGAACGCGCCGTGAATATAAATCACGCGCTAAAGGCTATGGCTCTGTCTGACTGCGACATTGGTCTGACGGGGACAAAAATGGCGCTATCTAGATCTGTTTCCAAAACCATTGATTGAAAAAAAGATCATTTTAGTTTGCTTCCTTTTAAAAGCTCTTGGAGCATGATGAATTCGGTATTTTGGTTTCACATGTATTAAGGCTGTGTTTTGGGTATCAAACATGCCAGGAACATGATTCCACGTTCCCCAATGTAACCAATATTCATACATGTAGTACCGCATGATGTGCAGACTATCTTGCTTCCGTGGGACAATACAGAGATAAGTATGATTATAGCAACTTAGGTTTTGCATAAACTTCTAGTACAGTCGATATTCAAGACTAGCTAGATACTTAGAGTGATAAATAAAGGGTGAAATATTTTGTTTCATAATTGTTGTAAAATAAATAAAGTCTATATTATTAAGATATTTACACGTAGTTCAACCAGGGTTTTTGAAAGTCGATCATAGGCGTTTACCACATGTACCATTGAGATATACATTGCAGATCATAAATTGACGTTCAAAATTGATGACCTATGTGAGGCTTATAATTATAATAATAATTTGAGGTTCGTATATACCGTTTTATCACAGTCAAGTTCGAAGGTCGTCTCAAAGCGGTTCACAAATTATTATCCGTGGTTATAGGGCTTTTGCAACCAGCCGATATCTTTATCAATTCCCTGGGGAGTATACAGACAGTGCTGCCATTTCGGCGCTCACAGCAAGCATTCAACTATTCTAGCACTGCCTAACCACGTACTCATTTACAGCTGAATAGACTGGAACAAGCGGAGTAAAGTATCTTGTTCAAAGATACAACACAGTGTTGTGACTTGACTCGAATCCGCAACCATTCGGTCACGAGCCCGACATCCTACCACTAGACTACCGTACCTTCTGTACATACTACAGTGAACATGTTTAAATATGTGTTTCGTTACTTAAGTAAGGCACCTGTGACGTATTTTTTTGATACATTAACTTGTATGGTGCAGTTAAATATTTACTTGGTTTGGCTTTCTGCATTGATAAACTAAATTCTAAAAAGGCTCTTCCTTTACTCGTATTTCTAGTAATTGTGTACGCTTGGTGTTTTGGAAAAGCAGATGCGTTCACAACCGTAATATTTCGGTCAACCATAGACGCTAACCACACTCGATGTATTGGTCAAGAGGTGACTCATTCAACACCGGTGGTATATTGACCAAGCAGTTTAGTAAGAAGACAGGTATACAATGCGTAGGACATAATTACATTAAGAATGTTCTGGTCGGTTATGTTTGTCGAGCCTAGGACACACTATCCAAGGTCATACCCATTCTGTAAGAGACGTCTCCCAATCTGACGCCTGGTGTAAAAAAAAGTCCAAGCTAACGTCGCCCATTGACAATAATAAGTGTCTTACTTATTGGTCGATTACAAACTTGATATATTTGGCGTCTGGTCCGGGGATTTCCCGTCCCTGGTCTGTGTCGTGTCCTGCACGGGCACCTTACCCGCCTCGTTAGGTGCTACTTCCGCGATCGCCGCCTGTCCGAGACGAATGCATTCTTGCCGGAAAACCATTAGATGTCGGAAAGCAAATTAACTCAAGTACAACCAGTATTAGTTGGTTTTCCATTATTTTTATATTGTATAGTGATTATTTGGATGAAACACAAGTCCATTAGTGTCATCTGGTCGTGAACTGACCAAAGGTCACTTGGTTGCCAGTCCAGACACGCATTGGCTTTGTTAATTATGTCGTTGAAAAGCTTAATTGCTCTAATCGAAGGTTGTGACCAATCTGACGAGCGTCCCCAAAGACTGTTGAAACAGGAGACCGCGGTCCTTCAGAGAATTCGCGCCGCAACATTCCTGAGTAATGGAGAATTATTTGTCTCAGCATGTCGATCTGCTCTACACGTGCGTTTTGATGAATCAGTACTGGTCCAATGTAAAATACCCATACTGACCGATACATGTTACCCTAACTGGCCAATGCGTACAACCTAAAATGTAGACATTGAGTTCAGTTCTCAGTTTATCATTAACTATGGTTCGTTTTGTTTAGTGAAGAACTGTTCCTATTTTAGCTACCATTTATATTCACTTAAAAAAGAATTCATGATTTGCATATTTACATATAAAAATGCCCAACTGACTAATCGTATGTGATATTTTCCCCATTGAATTTTCAATAAATTGGGGCTAATTTTGCGTCAATTTCAATACATAATCAAAGCGCGTTATCTTTGACATCTTGGAGCCACCTTCTGTTTTTGCATTGTTGTTTGAAATCGAGTGTGCATTCCTAAATGTTTAAGCTCTTTGCAAGATTGTGAAAATCGATTGTATTTTATTGTTCAAACATTGAATTAGGATCAGTTACTGAGCAATGATGAACTAACCGTTGTCGTAATGTGTGAACGATGACGTTGTCACCAATCCCAGAATACACATAGAAATGTTGATATGATCTTACAGTGGACCAACTTTTCATAAAACGTGACAAAACATCGTTGCAGAATAAACGTTTCTCGCACGTTTTCCTTTTAAATCTGCCATATTGTTTTTTCTGCAAATACCTATATTGTGACGTATTCTGGCCGTTGCTACATAACAATGAAATAAAAGATAGGAATTACTTGGAGAAACATATATAAAGGTTGTGAACCAGGGCCCGTATTCATGAAACCGTTCTCATGCTCAAGCATGGATTTTGTGCTCAAGCCTAATTTCTAGTTTTCGTTATAAATTACATGAAATTATAAATCTTATTTTGTCAATGGTTTTGAAAAAGATTGAGAGACTTAAGCGCGAAAACTGTTTTCAATCTTTACATTTGACTTTTTGATCGTTTGACATGATTTAAGCGAGTTACAAGAAAGTTGCTTTGAGCACAGAATCCATGCTTGAGCATGAGTACGGTTTCATGAATACGGGCCCTGACCAGTGCATTAGAACAGTAGGGTTACCTTTTTCTACGAACAAAATAGTTTTACACTGCTCAGTACTATATAAGTGACAATAACGTTTCTGTTAAGTTCGCCAATTTTGCTTAACTATGTCAGCGCAAAATATATGTACGCGCAAATTTATTTGCATTCGTTAAAATGTAAGAAAATTAATCATCCATGTGACATGAAATGCTATTTAACGGAGGTTATTATAACCTTAATGACAAATATCTCTTTTACCAGTTCTCCTCTGCTTTTTGAAATTAATATAATTAAAGGGGATTATGCATCTCATCTTCTCTTCCCATAGTATTTGAGACCCGTTGTATCCGTCTGTTTGGACCTTACAGTGTATGAAACAGTGCTATTGCGTAGTGTAATTCATTGTTGGCACACTGTATCAATTACCTAGTTGTTAATTGTATAGGTTTAATCTTATTTGTGTGCTAAGTTCATTATTTAATAACATACAACTATATAGATAATTCATAATTGTTGTAAACAAATCATCCAAATGTATATAAATACGTAACACATACAAAGTAAGCATGCATACTATTGAATACTAGTTTTCCTTTCTACAGATTATGTGCAATGCTGATACATATATGTTAAAATATGGATGCCTCTATAAGTCTTTCCAGGGTCCGATAAATTTATATACAATGTATGTGTGTCATAAGTAATAACGACAGTAGGATCAAATACAGGAACTGGATTTGAACAGATGTTCGTTGGATGCGCATTACTTAAACAGATAAATAAGCAAAAATGTAGTTTATAATGTACCTACCATTGTAGAGAAATCGTAAGAATAAAGTGTGTCTTTTATCCCCAGTTATTAGTATAGAATTGAACGTTACTTAAATGGATGTCATGTGGTTAAGGCGTCTACCATGCTGCTACCACAAGCCCTCCGCCACTGAGTCGCGGGTTCGAGGCCTACGTGGATCAGTCGCCAGGTACTGGCCGTAGGTCGGTGGTTTTTCCCCGGGAACTCCGGCTTTCTTCCACCAACAAAACCTGTCACGTCCTTAAATGACCATAGCTGTTAATAGGACGTAAACACAAGCAAACCAAAACAAACGTAAATACCACAAGTACAAAATGCGAAGCAAAGGTAAATATGACGGCCTCTTAAGAGAAGAATGCTATGATTGTGAACACACTGACGTTCCTCACGAATTTTGAGAAGTAGTCAACACAAAACATTGCGACCATATATATTTTTCTGAACATTTGAACGGATGCCCATCATTCAAATTTAGCATATGTATTTATAATTATTTTTTATGTATTTCAATATTTATTTATAATTTTTGATTAATTGTATTGCTTTAATTCAAACAAGTTTTTATCAGTGTGTTATTCAAAAACAGTAAACAATACTCTCGTTTCAAAAATAGCAAAGTCTGTAGGGCAACCCTTAAAGCGAAAAATATCCTTTCATATAAAACCATAAACTTGCCGCTGCGCCTGTATCTCTTATTGTTAAAGTGATATCTTCTTGTTGCTTACTCTCACTTAACTTACAGCCATTTCAAATAACCGTAAGAGGTGAATATAAACCAACCCTAAGCTTCAAAATCAACTTCTGTTGACTTTGTTTGATACACTCCAAACTTAAGTACACAAAACAGAATATGCCATTTAAGTTAGGGATGCATCTAAGCAATTAAATTCAAAATAATTGTTTAAGGTATGATAAAGGAATTTCCATTTATGACCTTTTTTCTATTTCTGAAAACTATTAGCTTGGTTGCATCTGTATTTAAAGTCATTTATCAGTATATTGTACGTTTATGTACATGTGGCAAAGCATAAAACGTTCTGTAAACCATCTGTAAGTTTAGACTGTGACATTACACATGTATAAGTTTTCAGAACACATTAGTACATGTAAGAGCACATTAATTAAGTATAACCCTATAATGCGACATTAATCAGTAACGAATTGAATTTAACAATAATCTACATACATGCACAATGACATACGAAAAGGTGATACTATTTGCCCTTGAAATAGCCCATTGCCACATAAAATTTAAGAAATTGGGTTATGTTTACCATCGTACCTGTATATTTATTCTTCGATAAGTTTAAACCCACAATTCTATACGTATGTCCTCTCGTCATAAGACTGCAGTATGGATACCACATACTGGGGAAACATTCGATCTTTAAACACAAATGTGCATCATTAATTTCGGAGTACACATTTCCATCTAATAAGACATGTCGACACAATGTAACTTCAAATTGATGTCTATAATGTCTTTATAAGTATCATTATTTCTTTCATTTACAACGTAAGTCATCTTTAAAAAAAAGTAGGGATTATATTATACCTATTGACCATGATACTATATATTACATGACATAGTAGACGAACAAAAATATCCTGGCAAAATATTTTCCAATCAGTAAATTCTGACTATATGCTTTAGAAGTGTACTAACATACATAATGCTTTTATAAACTTTCCTTTCATAGGGCAAACAATGATTAAATGTATAATTTTCAATGGTTTTAGGGTATGACACACAGAATGAGTTTCTGTCATAATCATTGTAAAGAGTACGCGGTGCACAAAATACAATAATCATCGGGGGCTGAAGTTAGCAGCTGTTTAGTTGTTGGCAGTTCGTTCGAATAACTAAATCGCTCCTAGCAGCGGGTTGGTGATTCGAATAACTAAACCGCTGCTACAGCAGTTTCTGACTCACTTATCTTATCCCCTTGATAAAACAAACTAATCACTAACCATACACAGGTACATTATTTCGGGTTACCTATTTGAATAACCATAGCGGTTTGGTGAATCGAATAACTAAACTGCTGCTATAATCCAATGTAGCGATCGAATTCCTTATTGAAGTCTTTTACTAACTTATCTAATATCCTTGTCTAAACTTAATCGCTGCCAACGGCGGATTGGTGATTCACATAACTGGAATTTGGAAACCATTGAGTATAGGGCAGGACACAGTGATAAGGTATTGTAATAATCACTAGGTTTAGAGGAGGGTTCCGAGATAAAATACTTCTACTACGAATTTTGCTCAGGGCAGGACACAGCTATAAAGCAATTGTTATAATACAAGTTTGGGATGGACACAGTAATGATGTATTTGTAAAAAATAATTGGGTTTAGAGGAGGACACAGTGATAACACATTTGTAATATCCATTGGGTTTAGAGGAGGACACATTCAGTGATATTATATTTGTTATATTCATAGGGTTTAAGGGGAGGACACAGTCATAGCATATTTGTTATATTCATCGGGTTTAGGGGAGGACACAGTCATAGCATATTTGTATCTAACCTTGGGTTTTGAGAAATATACAGTGATATCAATAATGATTATTAATGTAGTGGATTTATTAGTTATTTAATACTTTTGAATTAGCGTTTTATTAAACAGAAATCTGTACAATATTTTGCTGTGCCTAATTATCCCAATTTACGCTGCAGTCGTTTTAAGCATTGGACTGTTTTTGCATGGCATTTATGATGTATTTGAATGACACAGCTTTGTAAGCAAACAACATAATGCGCGCTTGCAAATGTACAATGTATGTCATTCAATTAGATAATAAATACCATACAAAACATTGCAATGATTACATTTACGTTTTCTACGCCTTTCTTTTTTTAACTAACAAATTATATCTAAAATTCAAAATTCCTGCCTTATCGACAGTCTGAACAGATTTGTTCATTATTGGAACAGCGTATTGTCAAAAGCTGATTGGCTAAATGTTTTGTCTCGTAGTGCATGTCATTTAAAGTCCCATCAACGACAAAGCTTTCAAGCATGTTATCTAGGGCAATGCCACCCAAATGTAAATGTGTATACATATATTAAAACTCTTTAATTTACATGCGACCTTGCATGTTTATATACTTTTTTTTCAACTCTGACCGAAGCATAGATTATCTTCAACGAAAAATTTGCGATATTATCGGCTGAGAAGAGGAAAAGTAAACATATAAAAGCAAGTTTTGTAAGAAGGCTCTTAACTTTTTAATTGTTCTGTCATAAAATACTCTCTTATTTTATTATCAGTCATACATTTCTTATATTTGTTCGTTTTTTGTACAGTATTATCATACAATTTTAATTCCATTTATTACTCCCTCATACCTGTTTACCTTTCCAATTAACACAGATCTCTTTTTGCACTTGAATTATCAATTTAATGGTAACCACCAGGAAATTGTATAAGGAAAATCTTCAAACCGTCATCAAATTTCAAACAACATAGAGGTTATTTAAGGGTGTCTTCAGCAATAACAAATATATTTCACAAGTGTGGCTAATATTTTGATATTCGTGAAAATTACATTGTTAATGTATAAAACATGAAAAATGTAATGCATTGAAAAAGGGTGGAAATCAGAAGCGTAATAATTTAGCGCCATAGTATAATGACGTCACGTTTGACAACAAGGCTGCGCGCCATTTTGAATGGGATACTAAACGCAATTCCGACGTTTTCTTCCATTTTCTGGTATGATTGCTTATAGAAATTTTATTAATTGTATATTTATGTAAATACGTAAG